>CAOKZL010004416.1:0-31057 GCA_948472985.1 Iguana delicatissima
TGGCAAAGCAGGGGATTTCTTGTTTTCCTTCAGTTTACAGTGGGAATGTCACTCTTCGCTGAATCAGCTCCCGAAGGAAGCCATGAGTAATTTCTGCAGTTTTCTTCCCACTGTGCAAAACCTCTCAAAGTTTTCAAAGGTTGCTCGTAGGGCAGGACATTTTCTGTGCAGAAATATTATTTTCTGTATGGAAAATGCTGTTTTCTCTACTATTCTCTGGCTATTCAGGCTATTCCCTGTTTAAAAAAAAAAAGAAAGAACAAATTTTGCAGAGTTTAAGTCCCAAACTGCAAAGATTCTCATCATCCCAGGATTCTTCTCATCAGGGCTCCCTAGGTAGGGTTGCCACTTCAGGACTGGCCCAAGGGCACTCAGTGGGTTTCCATGGCCAAGCAGGGAATCAAACTCTGGTCTCCAGGGGCATAGTCCAACACTTTGAAGCAAAACTATCATGGGGTTTTCTTGGCCAGAGTTATGCAGAGAGTGTTTGCCCTGGGCTCTTCTGTGGCTGAGAGAGCGTGACTTGCCCAAGGTCACTCAGCAGGTTTCCATGACTTAAAGCTTGGTCTCCAAGAGTCCTACTCCAACACTCAAATGACTATCCCATTATAGAAGTATAAAATTATATTTTCCTCTCTGATCATGAACAGTTTTAAAAATGGAAGTAAAAAGGACAACAGTCCTTCCTATCCTCATCTTCTAGCAGAGTTAGGAAAAGTTACTTTTCTAGCCTAAACATCCCAGCATCCTCCAGTCAGCATTGCCCGCTGTGTTTTAGACATAGTGGGCAGGGGGTACATGAAAAAGACCCAGGCATCTCCTCTCTGTGTGTTGGATTCTTGGTTTGGATCGCTTCCACACTCACAGACTGCACCTGCTGCTGTTTATCATAATTATCTCTAATTAAATTATAGATGCTTATTTATTATGCATTATATTTATGGCTAACAACAGAGCCAAAGCGAAGGCCCCCAGGTTCAGAAATGATGCAAGAATAACAAAAATGAGGAAACTTGGATAGAGATGTAAAGTTTGGTTTTGGATTCACCGACTGCTGATCATCAAAGCCCTTGGCAAGGCAAGATGTTCTTTGAAAAAGAGTGAAAACTCTTTGAGGATCACAGCGACTGGACAAATGCCCTAGAAGATTTTAGATGTAGATGCTCAACAGTAGCCGTGGGGTAGCTATTCTTGAAAAAAACAGCTCACCAAAGCAGCCTAAACTTACCAGCAGAAGGTTGTTGGCCACTGTTTTGGTGGGTCTGCAAAGCCACCCTGGGTTTTAGCATGAACTTCAAGTAAGTTGTGGAAGATGCTGAATTGTCCCCAAAATACTTTCAGCACCTTGGACAAGGCTACTAAAATCCAATACTACCCTGAGTATCCCAAGACTTGGAATAAGTAACTTACTTGTGAGTGAATTCCGAGAGTCCCTGCAGTACCACTGACTTGAGAAGAGTCAACGCAACAGACAAAAGCTTCAGGGTGTGCCTTTTTTGGATTACAACTTCCATGACCCCCTAGCATGATTGGCTTTTAGTATCAGTGGTTGGCAGTTTCTACATCAATTGAGGAGGGAACTGGCTACCCACCTTTCTCCTAATCCAGGACTCAAAGCAGCTTATGTGCTTTGGACATATCATGAGAAAACATGATTCGCTGAACAGAAAAAAATTCTTGGAGGAGTGGAATGCAGTAGGAAAAGAGGAAGATCCCATTAGAGTTGAATTGATTCTATCAAAAAAACCATGTCTATCTTGAGTTTGGAAGACTTGGTCAGGGCAGTTGAAGTCCAGAGCTCTTGGAGACTTCTCATTCATAGTGTCTTCATTGGTTGGAGTCAACCGGACAGCAACAGCAACAACACAGCAACGTAACATGCTGTATTCTTTCCCCAGGAGAGATTCAGCACCTTGGGACAGTTCTCTTTAAACTTTGCACTAGAGTACGGAGCGGATTTACCAGCCGCCACAGCCCCTGAGTCATGCTTCTCTCTTTGCACACCCTAAGCAACCTCCACTTTTCAGAATCTCATCAAATACCATTTCATTTGCTAAGACACTGAACACCCACATGTGAACACAGAGAGAAAGGGGGAGAGAGAATGACTACCACCATTTTTCAACGTGCTTTGATTAAAACTTTGGAATCTGGTTGCCAAGGAACATCATCAGTTGCCAGGGCCCCTTAATTTGGAAGTGAAATTTAATCACCCGCCGTCTTATTAAACTTGCAGCATAAAAGGGGGAAAAAACACGCTCCCACACTTTGCAGCCACAATTGTTGTTTTTGACAGGGGAGTGTGGGATTGTGCTTGCCAGCCAGTCCTCCTCCTCTGTTTTGAGGAAATGATGCTTGTAACATATCATCTTCCACAGAAAAACTGGGAGGAGGAAGAATCTTCCATCTCTTTGTTTGTCTCCAGTATAAGCATGGCTGGCATCTGCTCCTTAGCAACTGCTAAGTTTGGAGAGTTACTTTTACAGAAAAAAAAAGCTGCTGGAGTCCTTTTGGTGTCATGCAGCTGGATAAGTTCCCCTATGCACAGAGTTGTAATTTTTGGGGGGCTTCTATATAAGAGACATGTTGTCAGTAAGGCCCCTCTACACTCTGCATGGGACAGTCTTTACACAAGAGGAGAAATGGACACAAATGGGACATTAGAAATGGTAATATCAAAAGAAGAAGAAGAGGAAAAAGAAGCAGCAGCAAAGCATTTCAACCTTTCTGGACATATAAGAGTGTTCTTCCTCTTCTTGATCAAGGAAATTACAAAAGAAGTCTGGAAAAAGAAATCTCATACAGAAGCTTAAATAAGAAGGCTAAGCAATTAGGTACCTGGTGTGCCAAGGTCAGGCAGCTACAAATCTTCCAGAAGAAGTGGGAACTGTTGTTATATGCAGTGATTCTTCTGTCTCATGCTCTTGGCTTCATTTGGATTCTGGACCCCTGAGCTGGTTTAAGTTTTGTTATCTTTCCCTTTTGGCTTTGCTAATTATGGTTGATTCTGGAATGGCTAGGAGCTTGCTACTTCACCTCTTTCTACATCTGGTGAACTCCCTAAATTACCTGTGTATGGCCAGGATTGGCTTGACTCCCCTGTAGCTGCTTTTCTTTACTGTAGCCTGGCATTTCTCCCCTCTAGGCCTAGAACTGTTTGGGCTAAAACCTTGCATGGATTTGCCACCCCACTGACATGGGAATGATCAGGCACTGCAGGAGGTAACTGGCTCTTCCTCTTGAAACAAAAGCTTCTTTGTAATGTCCATCTATGCACAAGCATGAAAGTAAGAGAAAGAATCCATGTATTCTTTTCTCAAGAACATGGAAGCCTCCGTGCAGCATTTCCTGAATAAACAGCGGAGGCATCAGGTAGTTTATGCTGCCTAAGAAGTCATTTGGCTCATAATAAGCAACAGCAGTATTGCTGCAACATGGGTTGTTTTGGTCTTGTTTTCATTTCCTTTTGTTGCCGTCTTTTAAAAAAGAAAAGTTGAGATTTTCAACTCCCCTGTCCTATTTATCATGTAGCTGCATCCTTTTGCCACAAACTAATGAGCATCTTGCATACGAACGAGGAAGGACCAAAGTTCACAGAGCTTGAAAATCCTCACTATTCAGAGATGATGAACTGCAGATGAATTATTTACTGAGGAAAGTTACCTGGGAGCCCCCAGGGATGGCTGGGTGCAGCTGGGTCAACGGTGGACTTTGCACACCATTTTGGTTCTTCAGAAGTTAAAAAAGAAGAGCTGGAGAACCCAAAGAGATTTGAGAGTGCGAACGGGTGGAGGGGGACCTGACAAACGAGTTGCATCCTAGTCTATGAGTCTCATTCTGGGACAAAGGCAGCATAGACATATAATAAATAAATAAAACATGTGCTTAAAAAGAAATTAAAGCAGAGCTTGGAAGCAACGAGCTATGAATTTGGCAGGAGGTGGTACTTCCAAGTTGTAACTAATTTGAATTTAGCTACAATAAATGTAGTTACTTTTGATTAGCACATTCTCTTTCCTTTTTAACAATAGTGCAGTTTTGTTGTTACTATGCCTTCAAGTCACACTAGAATATGGCAATCCTATCACAGGATTTCCTTGGCAGGATTTATTCACAGCAAGTTTGCCATCGCCTTCCTCGTAGGCTGAGAGAGTGTAGTTTGCTCAAAGCGACCCACTGGGTTTTGTTGGCTGAACAGGGATTCGAACTCCAGCCTCCCAGAATCCTGGTCCAACACTCCAACTGCTACAGCGTGGTAGCCCTCTCACAAAAGGTTGTCATTGTTGTTGTGTGCTTTGAAGACATTTCTGACTTACAGTGAACCTATCACACAGTTTTAAAGAAAGGAAGGGGTACAATATTATCAAAGATACAATTCATACAATCCTCCACATCAAAGGGAAGGAATTTTAAATAAAAATTGACTTTGTTCCCTCGGGGGGTGAGGTGGGAGGGAGGGAAGAGTAAAAGCAGTATTATATTTATTGGGAAAATTAATTTGTTGGTTGTGGATAGAGCACTGATCGTTTTGTATTAAATATTTTTTTACGTATGTATATCAGTGCTAATATGAATATCAGTGTTAATATTAATCTGCAATCAATATTAATCTGTAATCAGTGTTAATCATTTCAAAATAATAATATTTTTTTAAAAATTATAAAAAACTATCATGGGGTTTTCTGAGGCTGAGAGTGTGTGACACATCGAAGGTCACCCGGTGGCTTTCCATGGCTGAGCAGGGAATTGAATCCTGGTCTCCAAGGCCATAGCCCAATGCTGCAACCATTATATCATGTTGCAAAATGGTACAGGAGGCAAAAACTGGCCCTTAGATTGCCAGAGTTTTCCCATCTTAGGGATCATTTCTCTGTGTGCTTGTGTACAAATTTAGATGCAAATTTGCTCTCATTTGTCCTTTCGGTGGGCAGGAGAGTGATAACATTTCCTATTTTGCTGAGTGTCTGCCCAACACTCAGCAAAGTAATCTGCCACCCTGAGGGTCGAGTGGGCCGCCTTGCCCTCTCCCCAGCATTGAAGTGTGATTCAACCGCCAATCTACCTGGCTTCCGTACACAAAACGGACGCGGACGCTATCAGCTCCTTCACCTTCCAATGGCCCTGGACTCAGAGGTTAAAAAATACAGATGAAAGCGACCTTCTTTTCAAGTGGAAAGGGGTACGAGGTGGGTAAATGATTCCATTCCTGCCCAGCCGGGGGCTTTGGCATGGATCTAAAAATGCAAATGTGGTCTTGGCAACTGAGAGCGATACGCTGTCCATAGGAATATCATTATACCTTAATTCATCTTGACTTCTCAAGGGCGCGTAATGCCAGACAGATGATGTCATTCCACACTGTTCAGCATGCAGGAAAATATTGGTAGAACTAAGCTTAAAGAAAAGCAATTGGAACAGGGGTGTTAATTCCTCACCTTTAACTCCTGATACATTGCTTGGTACATGAATTCATTCTAAATAAAATATCCAGTGATTTCATTTATGATTATTATACTCTCATGTTCACACTAACTTCCTCTGAGGAGCTTAGAGTGGTGAAGAGGGACATTATTAACGCTGTCTTCCATGTCAATGGAGCAGTGAATCCACAACAGGTTTTACTCTGGATGTTAAAGAAACTGTCCAAGGTGCTGAACTCTGTGCCTCAAAAAGAAAGATTCAGTACATTGAACACTTCTTTTCAAGTATATATAAACATCATGACATGGAAGTCACATCTTCTCTTGTTTGCAAATCAACCCGGTGACACCGACTGAAGCCGTTTCCGCAGGAGGCTGTTACAGCGCTGTGATTCCACTTTCAACATCCTATGGAATCCTGGGGTTTGCAGTTTCGGGAGGGGCCAGACGGAATCACAGCGCTATAACAGCCTCCTGCGGAAATGGTTTCTGTTTGGCAAAATCAATTGCTCCATAAAACTGTTACAGCTGGCTAACTAACTGAGCCATGGTTCATCTCACAGGGCCCTTTCACATTCCACAACCACAGCACTCAGTGTGGAGGCATGTGCATGCACCTCTGAGCTCCCTGCCAACTTACGGTGACCCTGAGAATTTCATTCTTTGTGCAAGGAATCCTCAGAGGTGGTCTTGCCAGTTACTTCCTCTGAAACAGAGCCTACAGCAGCTGGTATTCATTGGCAGCTTCCCATCCATGAACTAACCAGAGTTGACCCTGCTTAGCATCCAAGATCAGACAAGAGCTGGTGCATTTTGGATGTTCAGGCCTCAGATAGCACACCATGGTGCCATCCTATGGGATTTGGAGATTTGAATTTTAGGGAGGGGCGCTTGGATTCCCTGCTCAGCCATGCAAACCTGCTGAGTGACTTGGGGCACATCACCCACTTTCAGCCCCAGAAAACCTTGTGATAGGTTCCCCTTAAGGTTGCAATAATTCAGAAATGACCTGAAGGCACATAACAACAACAACCTAAGAATTCTCAGCCAGAGAACTGCAGTGTCTCACCAAACTACAAATCCCAGGAGCAGTCAGCAAATGTTCATGGAGGCCATGCCAAGAGCACAGGGCAGCAAGCGAGAAAGGGTGTTGGCACTGCCATCTTAGTGTGCCATCACACACTGTGGGCCTTTCCACACTATACTGTTATAGTGCTAGTATTCCACTTTCAACTTCCTGTGGAATTCTGGGGTTTGTAGTTTCCTGAGGCCCAAGAGCTCTCTGGCTGAGAATTCTAAATGCCCCTCCCTCAAATGCAAACCCCAGGATTCTATAGGATGTTGAAAGTGGGATAATGACACTATAGCAGTGTAGTGCAGAAAGGCCCCAAGTGAACTAGTTGGGGTCTAAAGCCCCACCATTCCTCACTGTGTTTCTGAGTTACACCTTTGTGACTCCATTTCATTTCAAGAGCAGCAGGGATTAGCAGCCACTAAGATGAAGAGCGTTAGTCAAAGAATTGCCAAGGCACCCTTGCATTTTTTCCCCGTTTGGATTTTGGCCATTCAATCTGCTCTGCCACCATCTAATTTGCACATCCACGAGTGCTAACAAAAGGTCCTGTCAATCACTGGTGATTAACTCCTAACGAGAAAAAAAACCCACTATTGTATAATTTATTCGCGTAGGCCCAGGCTATTTTCTGTGAGCAAATTGCATGCATGGTTTTAAAATAATGAATTTAGTTCAAAGAGTGTGGAGAGGGGAGACTAAAACGGAATTATCTGCACGACTTGGGTGGGGTGTTGCACCCAAACTATCCAGTTCAGGTTGCACTGACCCTGACTATTTTAATTTATGCAAATGACTCAGATTCAAAAGTGCCATTAAAACCTTGCAAATAAGAAAAATAAATAGTCATTCTCCACTTGAACACCCTGAAAATAAAAGACTAGGGTTTCCACTTGAGCTTCTTTTGTATTAAGTGTGATAAACAGATCTTTTTCAAAAAAATATACTGGCTAGGTATGCATAGATGGGATCTACTAGGAAACATTTGCCACGAGTTTTCTATCTCAATAGTCACAGGGATAAAGAGGAAGGATCCAGACAAAACAGCACAAAGCAAGAGATAGCAGGAGGATGCAACCATACATACTGTGGCTCGTGAATAATTTGGTGAGGGTCGGCAGTAGAGTAGTTAAAATCCTGGACCAGGACTCAAGAGATATGGGTTCAAGTCCTCATTCAGCCACAAAATGCACTATACGACGACTAAGGTATTAAAAATGCCAATCTTCCCTTATTTCAAACATGGAAAAATGTAGGGGGGGATTCAAAGTCATTCTCCTGGTCAAGCACGAGGTCTGTACGTTTTTACAGCCTCTTCCCCCACATTTAGGGGCATCACCTACTTTAAATCATCTGCGATCATTTTTTTTTGTGTTCCTAATATTCAACCTCTGTACTTTCTTCCTTGACTTTCCTCAGTAATTGTTCCAAGTCTTTGCTTTTCTACTAGTAGTATGGTGTCATCTGCATATATTAAATTTTTGATGCTCCTGCCTCCAGTTTTCATGCCTCCTTCCTCTGGGTCTAATCCTGCTTTACATATGATATGCTCAGCATACAAGTTGAACAGAGAGGATGACAAAATCCAGTCTTGCCTGACCCCCTTACTAACTGGAAACTATTCTGTTTCTTTGTATTTTGTCCTGACGGCAGCCTCTTGCCTTGCCAACAGGTTCTGCATCAGGATAAACGTTGTGGCAAACTCATTTCTTCAAGACCAATTCATAGTTTTTCATGATGTGTGCAATCAAGGGCTACAAAACACAGGCTGATTCTCTTTTGCGTACTCCATTATCCAACACATGTTTGCAATATGATCCCTAGTGCCTCTTTTTTTCTCAACCCCAAGTTGGACATCTGGCATTTCTCACTCTATATACAGTAAAAATCTTCGTTGCAAAATTTTGAGTTTGACTTTGCTTGCAATGGGAAATTAATTTAATAATCCTGTAGTTACTGCAATCTCTGGTGTCTGCTTTCTTGGAGACTGGAATGTACACTGAGTGTTTCCAATCACGAAACATTACTAAACTAATACTAAAGCTCCAACAGCTTTTGAAAACAAGGAGGTTTTTAACTGAGATTTAAAAATAGCAAGGGACAAGCTATTAGGATGGTTCCAAATGTTGGAATCTAGCAGCATGACAGATTATTTGAAACTATTTTTAAAAACAGGTCAAAAAAGATATTTCTGATGACAAACTATGATGAGAACAATGATGAGAAACTTCACAGTTCAGGACTTCTGCACAAAATTCACCTGTGGTTGTTCTGCATAGAAAACAACATTTTCTGTGCGAAAAAAAATGTTCTCTGCAGAAATATTTTCTGCACAGAATATGCTGTTTGTTGTGCAGAAAATGCTGTAGCTGTGGACATACTGTGTACAAAATTTGGTGACAGTTATTTCATGCAATTTCTGCAATTCCTATGCAGAAAATTCTGGTTTCTATATAAAACAATGACATGTGAATTTTGCACAGAATAAGTCCTGAAGTACAGGACTGAGCAGTCTTTGAAAATTTTCTCACATCACTAACAAAACTGCTGATATAACTCACTGCAGCCTTCAAAAAGAAAATTACTCAAGATTTATACCCCGACCACTTCTCCAAGAAAAGTGTAAAAATGCACTTACATTGATCTATGTTGGCAAAGCAGTTGCAGAAATTTTCACCTATAAGTGGAATAGGCTTTTCATAAAGCAAATGGGTCTTAATTGCCCATTCAAGACCAAACACACCAAATTACTTTAAATTAGAATAGAAAGAGTTTGCATGGTTGAGCAAACGTCATGTGGGCCACTAAAAGATTCCCACAATAACTTTGCTTCAGGAAGGAGAGCAACAGAAGTGTGAGAAGCTAGAATGTTTACTTAGGTGTAACCAGGTGACAGATCTATTTTCTCTGCTTTGTCACCTACATTTACCAGCACTTGTATACTTTCTTCCTGCAACCCCAATCTTGCTCCCAAAGATGGTTGATTTGATTTATTATCCAGCAACCTAAGAATCAACAATACTCCTTCCTCCTCCTGGTAAAACCCTGGTTGGGGTCTGAAACTCCTTTCAGAGTTAAACCTTAAGAAGAATACATATTTCCACCTGTTTTCCCTTCCACAATGGGATTTCCTCAGAGATGATATCCTTCAGCAACCAAACTTGGAAATTCAAGCCTGAGTTTACCTTCCAATGATTAATCACACAACAACATGTGCTAAATGCAACACACAGAGGTGAAGAAAATTACAGGCTTTGACAAGCAAATGTATTTCACCACTAGAAGGGGGACTTTTGCAAACAAGAATAAAAACATGATGCATACATTACCTAGTTTGACTATAAGCTCTAGGGGTGTAATCCTAATGGCAGAAGACACACACTCTTTGCCCCCTTACACCAGGGTATGTGTGTGTGTCAGCCATCCTCCAGCTTCTGATACGATAAAATTGTATATATAAATGTATATATAACACATACCATCAATCAGCTGGCAAGGAACTACAGAAGACATCTCATAAGCCTTCATCAAACTCTCTCTGCTGCAACAGGACTAAAGGCTCTGCAGTCCTTTAATTAATATACAGTGCATTTGCAAACTACCAGCGAGCGGAAGGAAAATGTTGCCGTAAAAGAGGGCAAGGATAATTTGACAGCAAACAACAATGAAGTGCAACAGGGCCGGGCCAGGAAGCAAACAACGCATAATTAGGTATGATATATTATTTTTGGAAGTAGCATTATTCATCACAGCACAGGGGAGAGAGTCTCGGAAGGACCTTTGGCTTGGCTCTCGCAGCGACACGGCGAAATCCTCTGTTCGCTGTCACTGGGAACGAGAGGCAGTAACGTTTGCCCTTGGGAACACCGTGTGTATTGTCTGTGTCTCTAACACCTGACTACTGCAAGAGGGTCCTTTTTCATTTTAAGAGCAATGAAGGATGTGCAACTGTAAGCCAGGGGTCCATTTGATCATTTGGTCTCTGTGTTTTTCCCTAAGCACAGGGGAGCTGAGCTCAGCCCAGGTGCTGCGCGTGGCAGGAGAATCTTCCAGCCCCGTTCCCTGGGTTCAGGGTGACAAGCGACAACGCAGCCAGCTTTGCCCAGTCATCCAGCTGGCATTGTTATTCACGAGGGATTGCCTTAATCCTTTTGCGACAGGAAGGCCTGAAAACCAGCACAGGGAAGCTAAAACTTTGCTGGGCTGGCGATTTCTTTTGTTAAGAGTCATTGCACGGAATGAGCAGATTTATATACATTATGCAAAAGGAAAGGGCAGAGGTTGTTGAAAAACAGACAGCAGGGTACCAGCACAGCATGTCCAGATAATCTCCACCCTTCCATTTCTCATAGAGCTCAGACTTCCTTCCCTCCCTTCCCTCCTTCCATCCTTCCTTCCTTCCCTCCCTCCCTCCCCATGGATCCCATTTGAGAGTAAGATGGGGTATAAGTTTAATAAATATATAAATAAAATGCACAGGGATTTAAGGAAGACGCATTGCCATCATTATTAACTGCTCCTGTCCTTCATGAAAAAGCTTTCCTGCCATTAGATTTGCACAGGATTTATGGGACAAACGGCAACTGGCCCCTCCAGATTCTGCCTTGTCCCTATGGGAAAACTGAACAAATACATGGCAAAACTCTTTGTTCTGAGCCTGTTCTTTCACATTTGATGCTGCTGCATATTCTTCCTAGTTATGGAAAGACACAAGATAGTGACACTTTGTGTTTTGAATCCCAGGCATTTGATTTCCTACCTTCCATAATCCCATTATAGCCACATGGACTGGGAACTTGATCTTGATTTTTAAGCTGAGATTTTCAGGAACCCAATTTTGTACCTCTTTCTTCAAGGCCTAGACATTATGCACCTCTAGTGCTGTGTGCAACTAGTTCCATTTATTGTTTAGTGCCTTTCTCTGTTTTAAGGAAACTGATGAACCCTGAACGTCCAACTGTACTTGAAGCCAGCTAGGAAAGCATTCCTGGTGAGTTTGCATTGTACAGATCATTGGTCGGCCCTCAAACAAATTCTTCCAGTCCATTAACCAGCTTCCCTCTGAAACTTCTTTCTCTCAACAAGTCTGCTAAGAGTTTCTGCTCTATAAAAGTCACTAAAAAAACCACTGGATCCAAAGTTTCAGTTTTCTTCATCTCCTTCAGGGCCTTTTTGAAACTTATTTTTCAAAAGGAGTTTGTTCTTGTTCTTTACTATAATGTATGGGGTGAAGATGTTTTATTCTCATCACTGTAATGTTAGAAAAGTAACTCACAGTAGAAACTGCACTGATCTAGAGATGTAATCACTCAGTAAGTCTCTTCTCAAAGGAAGAAACAAATAATTTCAGCAATTTTCTTCCCACTGCAAGGAACCACGCAGTTTTCAAAGCTTGTTCTCAATTCAGGTCTTATTCTGAACAAAGTTCAAACGTGGTTGTTTTGCACAGAAAAACTCCTATTTTTTCTGCTGGAAACAGCACTTTCTCTTCAGCAAATAATACTTCTGCATAGCACTATTTCCTGTGTAGAAAATGGTTTTTTCTATGCAAATCAACCATATGTAACATTTGCACAGAATAAACTTCTATTTGCATCATTTTCTGTTCATTTCCTGCACAGAAATATTATTTTCTGTCACAAAACAACCACATGAAAATTTTGCATGGGAAAAAGTCCCAAACTGGTAAGATGCTCATCTGTCTAGGATTCTTCTCCTCAAGACTTCTCAACACTGAAAAACCCATGTTTTTCAACCTGATTTTCTGATTTTCAAATATTCTCAAATATTCTTTTTATCCCTACCCTGCTCATAGCTTTCTCACTGCTTTCCAGCCCCTTAGGAATGATGTGCATGGCATAAAGCCCAGCCATATCCTATCGAAATGTCTCCACAAATGACTTAAAATGCCTGTTAAAAGCATGTTAAAAGCTCTGAAAATAACTCAAAAATATTGCTCTCTGTCCAGCTGTGAGTCCCAGATAGAAGTGGTGACTCTGATATCAATGGGGGGACAATTGACCCTGAGATCACATCTAAACTTTACTGACCTTTTGTAAAATAGTACTTTCTGCACAAAGTATCAATCAGCTATCAATGATCCCATTAAGCCAGCATCTTGGATGAAGTTCCTTAAGGAAACTAGCCATGGTACTGAAATCTGAACCCCTAGCACAGTGGTTCTCAACCTGTGGGTCCCCAGATGTTCGTGGACTTCAGCTCCCAGAAGCCCTGAGCATTGACTATAGTGGCTGGGGCTTCTGGGAGCTGAAGTCCACAAACATCTGGGGACCCACAGGTTGAGAACCACTGCCCTAGCACAAGGGCTGGCAAAGTACAACTCACAGCCCCCTCCCGTGCACCCCTGAAACATTTACTGGTCCCCCTCCAAGCCCCCCAACCACTGCAATTTTTAAAAATCAGAGCGGCTTGTGGATTTTTGTCACCTGCATACAGAGTCCCCAAAAATGTGCAAAAAATACTTCTAGATCAACACACAAAGCCCTCCCCAGAATCCCAAAATACCTCTGTTTTCATTTGAGTCCTTCTCAAAATGGTGGCAGGAACTGATATGGCATCATATCTGGTCACCATTTTGGGAAGGACTTGAATGACAAATGAAGTATCTAGGAGCAATTTGAGAGACTGTATCTTGGATCAGGGGATAAATTGGACCAAGGACTTGTGCAGTTGCCAAACTCTGCCCTAGCAAGATGCTTTTATTCAAAATAAAAGAATATTTGCTTATCTCATAGATATGGAATGGAAGATAGAGAAGAGAAGAAAGTGTGCATGTAGCTGTACCTGCTTTTATATTTGGCTCCCCCGTTTCTGGCATGTTGTCCCCCAGAAAGCCACCCATGGGGGAACACAAGCCCAGGACCGGGGGAAAAAATCCCTTTCCCCTGGAAGACAGAATTCCTGTTCAGCCTAGGGTTGGAGAGAATATTTCTAAAATAGTCAAAAAAGTGTCAAGTGCCACAAAAATCTGACATTGGGATTCCTGGACTGAAGAACGTATCTGCAGCTCGGGACTCATTCTGCACTGAATCTGCACACACAAAATAATACTTCTGTACAGAAAATACTGTTTCTTGTGCAAAAAGATCTCCCAAATGTGAATTTTGCACAAAATAAGTCCTCAGTTACAGCATTTCCTGACACTGTTACCTGTACAGAACATTTTGTTTCCTCTGAAAAAAAAAAGTATACAAATTAGCCACAGAATAAGTTCTATTCTGTAAATCAACTTTGAAAACTGTGCACAGTTCCCACAGTAGGAAGAAAATTGCTAAAATTACTCACTGATTGCTTTGAGAAATGAAATGAGCAAAGAATTACATCCACAGACCAGCATTTTCAGGACAGTGGAGTTTCATCTGCATTCCACTGAACAGAAGCTGTGCCTGTGAACTGCAAAATATCTAGAACCCTGGACACCAAGAGATGTTTTTGTGTGCAAAGAAGGCAAAATTCACTCACAAAATGTCAATCAGTGTCTGCCGCAGTGCGTTGCTCTTTCCCAAAGGCTATCTGTGCCCTCTAATGCCTGGGCAGAGACCAAAAGAACTGATTCCAAAAATGTAAACAACCACCACCCACTTCTTCCCATCTCTGCTGGCCTCCATTCAAGTCCCGGCAGCCTCTGCCTGGATCTGGAGACGCTAGAAATCACAGGGATGGCCAATCCACAACCTCTGGGCACACATGGCAGCTCTGTGAAGTCTTGGAGAATCAATACAGTTGTCAAATGTTTCCAAACAGGGGGTTTGAGGCAAAAGCAGACCAGTCTGCCTTGCTATAGAATCATAAGCCATTTCTGCACTACGCTGTTACAGTGCTGTTATTCCACTTTCAACATCCTATGGAATCCTGGGTTTTGCTGTTTAGGGCAAGGCATTTAGGATTGTCAGCTCTCTGGCCTCAGTAAACCCCACGATTCCACAGAATGCTGAAAGTGGAATAAAAGCACTATAACAGTGCAGTGTGGAAATGGCCATAGAGTTGAAAGGGATCCTTATATGCCGTCCAGTCCAACCTCCTGCCATGCAGGTATGTACAGCTAAAGCACTCCTGTTCAACTCCTGTTCAAAGACTTCTATACAAGAATCCACCACTTGCTGAGCCAAACCATTCCACTGTTAAACAGCTCCCACAGTAAAGAAGTTCTTCCTAAGGTTTAGGTGGAATCTCTTTTCTTGCAATTTGAGCTTTCCTGCTGCCCGTCTCACATCCTCCTCCTCCTCCTCCATTTATATCCTGACCCTTTCTGAATAATGAAACTCAAAGCAACCTAAAAATTATTAAAACTAGTACAGATTAAATTCTCAAATTGCAATCATCATCATCATCAAAAACAGTATAAAAATTCTCAACACCTCACCTGACAGAGAGAAAACCTTTGGCAGTATTGCATGTGAGAATGAAATCAGCAAAGGCCTGCATCCCTAATGAGCTGGGTTTCCTGCCTTTCATTTTTGGCAAAAGGGGCTCATTTCGTTTCCATCCCTCATCTGTGGCCCGTTCCTACCAAGTTCTGCACAAGCCAGTTATTTTTGGCTGAATTGTCAGGCCTTCTTCCTTCCCTGCTTTGCAACTCCATCCTGCAGTTATCTAAAAAAAGTACCTTTGTGGATCAGGCAACTCATCCAGGTGCAAATCTCACACCATCTGGGTTGGGATGTATGAGCGAGGCTAAACGGCACTTCCACCCACCCTTCTTCCAAGTTGCTCTGTGTGTGTGTGTGTGTGTGTGTGTGTGTGTGTGTGTGCATTTCTGTGTCTGTACGGGTTCTAATTTTTCTACAAAAACAACTTCTCTGCCATCAAAAGGCACACCTGGCATACTCCTGCAAGCCTTCTGCTTCTCAATCGCATCTAGCAGTTACAGGAGGAGGTTCAGGATGAAGGGGCTGTTTTTGCAGTTTTGTGCCATGCAAATCCAGATGTTAGCTGCAGGAACTCCGAGCTTTATGACATCAGGCTCCCTTGCCCTGCCAGATCCAAATGTACCCATCTCCTCAAGCAGATGGCAGAACAGTGGGATGCAAGCTCTCTAAAATGATATCTCCTAACAAAACGACAAGTCCCCGCCTGCAGTTCTGTTGCTTTTATCTCCTGATTGAGTTTGCTCCCATTTCCGTAAATCCTATTTTATTAAAAAAAATGATTGGATCGCCTTCAAGATTCATAAGCCGATCTATCAGAAACAGCTCAGGAGATGTTGGGATTCCAAAGAGATAGACAAAAACAACAGAGCTTGAATATAAACCTTTTCCTGGTTTGGATGCTAATTCAGAAGCATGAAACATTAATGAGGCTCACCCTTGCAGGAGCTAAAATTAGAACACAGCAAAGATCCAGGCGAGCAGATACAGGGAGATTTTCCCCACAGCTCTGCAAAACTGCCCACTCAGCACTCCTACTCTGGGACAGGATTTAGACAGCAGCATGGCAGCCCCCTATTGCCAGTGAATGGCACCAAATTGGAACTTCAGAAATGAACAGGGAAGGAACAAAACCAAAGAAATGCACACATATGCATGCACCCCAAAATCTCAGGCTGTTGGACATCCCAGAACCTCAAACACTGCAACTTGCATTTGGTTCAAACTCTGCTTTTGCCACGATGTGCTCCCTAGCTGGGCTCAGATAAGCCATAGGCTCTCTTCTTCAGTTTTCTCACAAGGTGTTGTAGCACTGTTGCTCCCATTGCACAAAAGTAGTGTATTTGAAAGAAGTGGGACTCCTACTTCTGAGAAGTCCAAGAGCCTCAGCTCTGGGGGCAACAAACACACCTCTGTGGGTCCTCAGAGGGACATACAGCCAATGGGCAAAGGATGATGGGGATTGTGGTCCAAGACATCTCAAAAGATGGAAAAGTCCTTTGAAAAGGATCTGTCTGGCAGAGAACAAAGAAATCTGAATGCATCTTCTCTTTTCTGGTTCTAATTACAATTGGGAGGAGGATTCCTCTTTTGAACTAGAGCCCCAAGAATCCCTAAACCAAGATACTGGCCAGGCTCTCTGAAGCATTTTGGGAGTTGTGATTCAAAAAAAGAAAGAGAGAACAGTAAAGCTTTGGGTAAACAGAACATAACCAATATGTATCATATATGAGAACCCATAACGGCAGCTGCAACATTTTGGTTTGTCTCCTTTTTCAAGAGTAAGATCCCGTTCACTTTAACAACTGCAGAAAAGGGCAAAAATTCAGCAGAGCTATATTTTGTAGTCTTTGAATTTCCACATTGTAGAAAACTCTAAGTATTTTTTTTTTTTTTGCTAGCTTCAGAGAATCCCTTCCTTCACTCTTTGAATGGTCCATCAGAGATGTAGAGAACCATACTTATCTCTCACTGCATCTTAGATAGTGATGCTTTTTGATAGAATTGCAAGCAGACATTCAATTGTCCCTTGTTAAGCACATACTAGTGAAGGTAGAGAAATCAAGGCATATCCATGCCCCGCCTGGACTAGGAAACGATTCCCTTGCATTCAGTGGAAAATTCAAGCACAAGGCAGCCCTGGTAAGACTGCCAAGATGATGTATCATTTGGCTTTTAATGGACTGATCAATGAATTTCATTGAATTGTGCTTTGCACACTGCTAGCATTCCATGCAGGTACTTTTCTAAGGATATGGAAAAGTTTGTAAGACCAGAATTGGCTCCATGTTAGAAGATGCC
This sequence comes from Iguana delicatissima, assembly GCA_948472985.1. Taxonomy (NCBI): domain Eukaryota; kingdom Metazoa; phylum Chordata; class Lepidosauria; order Squamata; family Iguanidae; genus Iguana; species Iguana delicatissima. The sequence goes on from CAOKZL010004416.1 coordinate 17,181, forward strand.
TCACCATCTGGCAAGGTGCCCAGAGGTGATAAATAATAGCAAGTGCCTTAAGAAAAGCATGGTAAGGGTCCACATTGTTCATGCCATTATCCTATTATGGGAGACCACTGTTCTTGTTTGGCAGAGACATCCACAGTTTGGCAAAATTGTTTTGGACGATGCTGCTCAAAATCCACTAAACAGCAGGCTAAGTGGAGGATTCTGGGAGCTGTCGTCCAAAAAAAAAAGAGGTATTCTTCTCAAGCTCTGCAATTACCATTGCATGAGGGTCTGAATCTTTTACCTACCTGACTCCCAGACAGGTGAATTACGCATGTGTAAGGGGCTGGGAATTAAGCACGCATGAGAGGTTGGGAGACTTGTTGTTGCTGTGTGCCTTCAGGCCATTTCCAACTTACGTGACCCTAAGGCAAACCTATCACAAGATTTTCTGGGGCTCAGAGTGTGTGATGCACCCAAGGTCTCCCAGTGAGTTTCCACGGCCAAGTGGGGAATCGAAACCTGGTCTCCGGGGTTGTAGTTCAATGCTCAGACCACTACACAAGACTGGGAATTTGCTGTCTGCATTAAGTTCAAGGTTATGGGTGCAGAGGTGTACACGCCACACCACTGCATGTGCAAATGCTCACATGTACTCAGGGGCCACAAAAGTGAAGTCCAAAGGCTACATGTGGCCCATAGGCTGCACATTTCGCACCCCTGCTATTGTCTAACACTTTGGAAAGGTGGAGCAACACGACACAGTTCAAACCTTATTCATATGAAGGGGAACTGTTTCATATGTTCATTCATCTTTACCCAGCTTTTTTTTTTTTAAAAAAAATAAATACTCAAAGCAGCTTTAAAAATTTGAAAATAACAGCGGACCACAAAAGGCAAGCACTACTAAAAGCATCACCAAAGAGCAGACGTTACAACGTTAACACAATGCCGCAAATTGGCAGATTGAAAAAAAAATCACACAAAAGCAAATTGGATGCTTGAAAAAAAAAGGATATGTTTTATAACACAAAGCAAAGCAAACTGGCAGACATAACACGACGATATTTAGAATAAAAGATATGGACAACAACGATCAGAAGAAGTTCCTTTTTCAGAAATTGTTCAGCTCTTCACATGAATGCTATATTCATTGGTTTGCACTTGTTAGAGCGCTTGTGTGATACAGTTGATCTTTTTGCATGGGGGAAAATGCAATTAAAATGGATTTTTTTAAAATAGATAATTTGGGACACAATCTTGCATTGAAAAGCCTTCTGGGAACAGCTGTAGGATTTGAGGAAAACCTTCCTACCCATCCGGAACAATAAATATATTGCTGCCAGGAAAATAATCCAGAAGAAATTCAATCTTGGAGTTCACTCATTTCAAACAACTATGTTATATTCTGATACATGATTAGTAAGATGTCCTAAGATTTCACAGTTTCCCCAACAGTGGAAATTCTCACCTGTGACTACAAGAAAGTGCAATTCATACTCCTCACCTGTGATCCAGAAAGGCATTTTATCTCAGTCTTGAGAGAGTTCTGACCGTTTGGGCCTTCCATATTTTTGGTAATTTGGGGAGTGGAGGTGCTGTACCACAACTCAAGGTACTTTGTTAGCCAGCCACAGGGGATCTCATGGGATGGAGTTCTGAGTAGAATTCATTGGGTGCCCAGTTCCATTACTGGCTGTAAAGGGAGGCTGGATCCCATGAGCCAAATGTCTGTGATGTGTCTCTGCTAAACACTAGCTGCTGCATTACTTAGAAAACTTATCTTATAAGAGTGATATGGACCAGTTTTTGGTCCAAAACTAAGGGTGGAATTCATGGCTACAGTTATAAATATGTAACCTAAAGTTAGGCATTCATAATGTTGGGAGTTAAAGTTTCCCAGGGTGTTAGCCCTTCGGGGGAAAGTGTCTGAAAGCTAAAACTATTAGGAATCAGCCTTCTTTTAGCAGAGTAACAGAAGAGGCATGTCCCATTCTCTGTGTGGCTTCCTTGAACTGAGACTGATTTAGAAAACAAACCAAGATAGGCAGTTTATGGTTACAAACTTATGAAAAGTTTACTAGTGAATTTTACAATTACATATGCATAGTAGCTTCATTTTTAACTCACTATCTTCTTGGTGGAGAGGTAAAGCATGGTCAGAAGAAAGGAGGTGGAAGCAAAATGGCAAGTGGAGAGTACATAGTGGTCATAAAAGTCTCCCAATCCTGACCCACTGGACACTCACTTAGCAGCTGCCATGAACGATGGGGTTCTGCTCTCCCATTGATCTACATATAATAGACTGATGTTTCCCTGTCTCCTTCCATGAGTGATCTTCAGTGTGAGGAAAGATTGAGACAGTGATCCTGCTTCTGATTGTTACACCGGAGAACACTGGAGGGTGGGGTTCGCTGCATCCTGATCAACAGGAGAACAGACCCCTGTCACTCACAGCAGCTGCGGCCCAAAAAGGTAGGATTAGAGGGGGTCAGCCCAGGAGATAGTACTTTATTAAGTATATTCGCCAAAGCAACTCATCTTGATATAGGTATGAATTAGAAATAATAAAGTAGAAATAAAGTAGAAGCTGGGGGCTTAGGTCAGAGGAACGATTTAAGAAGGGTAAAAAGGTCACGAGAGCCAATGTATCAGGTAGCTAGGATGTTGATCACGTAGCCAGGGTGTCGTTTATTGACTGGCTGCGGTAATTGCAGATTGTAGATAAGCACTTTCTGGGGTCTGAGTGCGGGGGTAATTAGCTAGCAACAGCATGTGGTATTTGTGGCCCCAGAGGGGCGGACCGAGACATGCCTGCGATTTTTGCCTGTGATCTTTGTGTATGCTGTGAACTTTGTCTATAAAAGAGCTGTGAAACTTGAATTCAGGGCTTTTGGTCTTTTGGAGACATCCAGCCAAAAGCCCGCGCGTAATAAATTACTCTTTTTCTTGCTCTGTGGAATCTCTGATCTTAATTACCATCTTTCAGGAGGCCTGGAATGGCTACCAGATCCAGCTCAGAACAGGGGAAAAGACGGAAACATACAAACTTCAAATACAAGATAGAGGGGGAAATTTTTTTAAAACAAAAATGCAGGTGAAAATGACAGATTTCTCTATGTTATCCTGCTGAATGAGGCACACAGAGGCCGAGGGAGTGCTGAGATGCTACAGGGGATTGTCTTCAACCTTTCTTTGCCTACGGATTTCCCTTCCCTCCCCCCAGTTTCTCCTTCGCCTCCAGCTGGGTTGTGGATGCAAACAGAACTTGGGGGTTCAAGAGGAGAAAAGAAAGTAAGAACTAGTGAGGAAGCAAATCATGTCAGGGAGGAGGGAATTTGGAGCCGGCCCACTCAGGCTCCCTTTCTGCCTCCTCAACTCCGATTTTCACATCCCCCAAGGATGGTACATTTGGTGACAAACATTTGCCAAGGTAATGTGTCATTTCCACCTTAAAGCAGAATGTCAGCTGCCGGTAAAGGATTTAAAGAAAAAGAAATAAGTCCTGCCAGCCCTGCAATTTTCACAGCGAATATTCAGACATTAACAGCCTTCGGAAACTGATGGCTCCCACATACGCTGTCAGGAGAGAAGAGTTAACTGTTTTCAAGAGCCCAGGAAAGAAAAAAAGAAGTCTGAATCATTATTTCCCTTCCCAGCAGCCTAAGCTCTTGCTCTTTGCTCCTCCACAGCTGCTTCAAAACAGGAGACAGCAGCTTCCCAATGTGTCGCCTTGATCTTCAGATGGCTGCAGATAGGACAGGGTTGGGATCCCTTTGCATGGCACCCTGAGTTCAAAACAGGTCCCATTTCTACATGCAAAGAGCTGCCATTTCTCTTCTACCACAGTAGGAGTAATAGGCACCGAGGCTTGCAGAAGTTAATTTTGGACTACACAATTCCCTTGCTGTTTCTTCTCCAAACAGTTGCATAAGAACAGCATCAAAGTCACACGCTGAGGTTGGAAAATGTTGCCTATTGGACTGCAGGTCTCACAATCCCCTAGCAATTTCTCTTCCAAAATAGCTACATAGGAGTGATAGGCAAGTTTTAATACAGAGACTGGAAAAAAGTTCATTTTTGCATCAGAGTTCCCATAATCCCCTCACAACTTCACTTTCTAGGCAGCTGTGTTAGAGTGAAAGGCAAGTTTCAACACTGAGATTGGAAAAAGGCTATTTTCTGGACTCCATCTTCCAGAAACCCCTTGCTATTTCTTTTCCAAAATGTTTACATAAGAGTGATAGGCAGCTGATTGGCCATGAAGCTAGAAAAGCAACTTTACAGACTACGGTTCCCACGCTGGCTAGGGGACCTTGGGATTCCAAGCTCCCTAAACTAATTTCTTCTCAAACTCTGCTAACCATTCAGACACTTGCCATTTCCCTCAGAAAAAAAAAAAAAAGCTCACCTCTCAAGGACTGGCCAGGATGCTTTGCTGCCTGAGGCAAAGATGCAGCCCCCTCCAGTCCATGTATAGCAGCCAACTGGAAAGGAAGGTGGACTCAAGCCCAGCACTGGCAAGAGGGATTGGGTCCTACAACTCCCCTAAGAGCAGCCGGCTAGTTTGGGGGTATAACACAAGTTGCACGGCATGCCTAGCTCTGTCTCCCAGCAGAGAGGAAAGGTTGCGGGGCTCAGGAGGAAGGGCAGAAGAGGTAGGGGGGTTCCAAATGTCAGTGGGGTGGCAAACCTGCTCCAAATTTTACTCTGAACTTTAAAGCCATTAGGGTCTATTTTGCGCAGAGAGCTCAGCGCCCTGGATACATTTGGACTCAACCTAAAGCCGATGCAGCAGCTCCGTGACGTTAGAGCCTCCATCTCCCTGGGAGAAAAGTGCAGCCATGCTGGCTCGGAGGCACGGGGTCTTGCAGTCCCAAAAGTAACATCACTGTGCTCCGTGTTCAAAGCTGCCCTCGCTGCTCCCACGGGGAGAGGAGCAAGACGATCCAAGAGGCCTTGCCAATGCAGCACCCAAGGGCGGCACAGTGCTGAATCCACTCTTTAAGAGTGGAAGTTTTCAAGGCACTGACCAAGGTGCTGAATCTTCAACTCCCAGAATTCCAGTGGGACCATCCAAGCACACCCTATGCCACAGTTCAGCATCATGCATCATTGTTCCCTGGCAGATGCCAACCAGGTATCGGCTGCTTGAACTACAGAGCAGCTGCTTCGGTCTCAGATCTCCAGAAGGCATTCCTGGTAACTATGCTCATCTCAGCACCCCTCCTGTAAGCAAACGGGTCAGTACGTCTCCATTCGAAACAAACCCCTCAGCGTACCAGCATTGCCGTGGGGCCTTTTGTCAGGTGGCTGTGTGTCCTGTGTTACAAAGACAGTCCTCTAAATCAGGGGCCGACAAGATGCGCCCTTGGGACACCAACACGTGGCCCCTGAAGCCCCCGAAAGTCTCCAGACCCTAACAAACGGCGGCGGTGGTTGTTAAATAAAAATTAAAAATGACCGGGTAGCACCTGAGTCTTTCCCGTTTCTCTATTTTAATCACATTCAATAATTCATTTGTGATACTTCATCACAAATTTAAACAGATTCCTGTTTCTCAGATTTCTAAATTTGTATTTATGCACAGATATTAGATATGTAAATATGCTAATCAATGTTGCTTTGGGTCCCAATGTTGGAGGAAAAGCAGGATATTAATATTGTCTTTTTTTGTTTAGGCACTGCAGTGCAGTTTGTGCAGTGGTTAGAGTACTGGACATCACTCTGTTGACCAAGGTTCATGTCTCCACAAAACCTTCTAGTGTAGTTACTCTCTGACACATGCCTGGCCTACTTCACAGGGCTGTTGTGTAGATAAATGGCGAGGAAGAGAGCTGTAGACCCTGCTCTGAGCAAACCACAGCAAGTCAGGACATAAAGCTCTCTAACATACAAATCATACACTGTTCGTTTAATTTAGTTCATGTCTTTCTTCCAGCGTGGGATCCAAGGCAGTAAAAACAACATTTAAAAAGCACAATATGCTTCTTTTTTTTAAAAAAAAAATGGTTAGTACAAAAGTTTAAACACCACTTAAAAACACTGCACCATCTGGCGTCCACACCACAATGCCTCCTTAAACAAAAAGGCCATCTTGCTCTCTTTGTGTTCTCGCAAACACTAGCAAGCTTCCTTCAACCAGACACGAGGAAGATTCTGTATAGTTGCAGTTCAAGGCACTGACACAAAGAAATCAAAAGGACGGAGTACTTTGCTAAGTACGAACCTCCCTCTAATGCGGCCCTGGCTATGTGTGGAGAGGTATCCATGGAGACACATCGGGGAAAGGGGTGGTTTGATATAATTTCTCCAGCTAGTGAACATTACAGACAGTTCTAAAGGGACTTTATTTTTTGTTACAAAAGAAAGCCACAGGGGGGAAAAAAATCACTCATAACCTGTTCTCCTGCCCAAAATTTTAATGAAAATAACTCTACCTGGGCCATCTGACTCCGCACAAAGCCAGAGGTGAACAGAATTCAGGCTAGTTGGGACAACTTGGTTTTCTGCCAGAACCTCAAGATGTGATCAGCCAGAGCCAGATACAAAAGACAGACACTTAGTACTAAAAGAACAGGGAACTGCCAGGCACATTCGGGGCCTTGCAATTTGTTGTGCGTACTCACACTGAACTCAACTCACAATCCATGCCTGGTGAACTCCATTTCTTTACTTCCGCAGCCTAAGTCAACAAGCGGGAAAAACCTCACTGCACTTGCATCTGCTAAATTCCTGGCAGGTGGCTTTTGGGTCAGAGGGTCAACGAATCTGCTCCGAGTTTTAGTCAGAACCAGGGCTACTCCTGCCATTAAGCCTCAGCAAGGCGGTCACCTCAGGTGGTGGGTTGGACAGCGGGAGAGGCAGGTCTACCGTGGCCTTTCCGCACTATGATTCCACTTTCAGCCCCTTGTGGAATTCTGAGGTTTGTAGTTTAGGGAGACCTAGGAGGTCTCTGACTGAGAATCCTAAATGCCCCTCCTTCAGCTGCAAACCCCAGGATTCCATTGGAGGTTGAAAGTGGAATAATAGCACCATAACAGTGTAGAGCGGAAAGGCCCTCAGATTCCTCGTAAGAGGAATTTGCCTCACTCGGCCTAATGGGAGGAGCTGCCTGCCTTTTACCCAAACTAGTCGTTGACTCAGTATATCTAGCTGCAGACTGAAGATGGGGAGAAAAGCACATCCCATTTGCCAGAAGGCATTGATTGTTTCACGCCATAAAAACCTTTCATCCAAGAAGGAGAGAGGAGGACGCAAAGCTAGCTGTGGAAGGTATCTCTTTTTCCCCCTCTGTCTATTTCCTCTGCTAAGAAGCCCCTTTTTGGTATAAGCCTCAGGGAACCAGCTCCAAGATTTCCATTCCGGCTCTCTTCCCCCTACATCTCCCTCCCGGTTGTTTCTTTTCGGTTCTTTTCTTGTACCGACGCACACTTCCAAGCTGTCAGCCTCTGATGGTTTTATGTAACTGTTTAAAAATTGAACAAGCTTCTTAACTTGGAGTTAGTAGCCTATACTCTCTCTCTCCCCCCACCATCTCCTGCATGCCTAAACACTTTCTTCTTGAATGCACATTTAAAAAATAATAAAGTTTGCTGGGAAACGAAACATTCTTTTCTCCTCTGAGATTACCCAACCTGTTGCCATGCACAGAGACATCTCCTTCAGGACGCAGAACTGTTTCCCTCACGCCCTCCATCACAGAGATGCTCCTAAACAGCTGTCAGGATGTGTTGCTCCTGGCATATGTACGCAACAGTGTCAGCAACAGAATAGATTTGATTAATGGTTAAAAGCCGCCTGCAACTACGCGTCCGCTTGAGACTCCTAGAGGATCCCAGGGCTCCAAATGGTCCCAGAACATCTTCAGAAATGACTGTTTTTGAAGCCTATTTGCAATTTGGGACTAATTCTGTTCACGCATGGTTGTTCTGTGCAGAGAGCAGCACTTTCTGCACAAGAAACACCATTTTCTGCACAGGAAATGAGATCACTACACAGAAATATTATTTCCTGCACAGAAAAAACTGTTTTCTATGCAAGTCACCCATGTGCAAATTTTGCACAGATTAAGTCCCAAATTACAGCATTTTCGGTAAAGGAAGCATTTCCATGAAGAAATGTCATCCCCTGTGCAGAAAATGCTGTTTCTTGCACAGTGGATGCTGTCTTTACACAGACAAGCATGTGTGAATTTTGCACAGAATTAGCCCCAAAAAGTTATTGCCCATCCAGGATATTTTTTTTACCAGAGCTTCTCAAAGCCCCCCACCCAAAATGCTTTCTGATATTATTGGATTTTTTAATTTTTTTTTCATTGTTAACTCTTTAAAACAAATGTTAATTTTAGCCCAACTCTCCAGTCATTTCTAGGCTGGAGTCCCAGAATTACAGTTTGCATACTTCTTGAACATTAATACACACATCTGTATATGCCGCACCACAGCCTGAAAGAACCGAACATCAGCACATTTCAAGTAGGCCGTGCATTTGATGCGGGCGTATTGATCAAAAGGGATAATGCAAAAACCATGATTCAATGAGCATCGTCTTGGCTTAACCATCTCTGCAGATGGCTTCACTCAATAACTCAAGCAAATGGACCAAGAAAGGAAGAAAAATAAACTACTGGGCATTTCCAAACAAGAAGTCATCTGGGTAGCCGAATCTTTCAGCCATCGATTTCTATCAGACTTCCCATTTCAAAATAAATGCATGCATGCATGCATAAATAAATAAATAAATAAATAAATAATAGGAGCCTGTTCCTGGCTTTATTTAGAACCGGGATGGGGAAAGTGTGGTCTGTAGGCCACATGGGGCCTCTAGGCTGGTTTTAGGGCCCTCAGCAGTCTTCTCTCTCCTAAAAATAAAAATTTTGCGTTACTAAAAATCATTGCTGTTGTGTATTTGTGTGTGTTACTCCTGTGAGCACGATGTGGTGGTCTGAGGACTGTGATGCTGGAGACCGGGGTTGGATTCCCCACCCGTCCATGGAAACCCAGGGGGTGACCTTCGGTGTGTCACACACTCTCAGCCCCCAGAAACCCCCATGATAGATTTGCCTTTGGGGTGCCATAAGTCAGAAACGACTTGAAGGCACACAACAACGAGAAGCTATCTTGAGTTCCTGAGCTGGGAAAACCGTGGGATGTAAATAAATAAAATAATAATAACTAAGGATGGCAGGGCGGGGAACTCTTACCTTGGAGAAGCAAAGTAGAAAGTGGTAAAGAACTCCCTTCAACAAGATTGAGGGGTCTCCTTGACTGCCCATGGTAAACAAAATAAACTTAAAGCTACAGATCACGAGGCTCCATTAACACACACATTCCCACTCAAGATTCTCAACAACGGGTGATGGTTTCGACATCATTTTCAGGCAAGGTGAATACCCTTGCAATTCCTCAGGTCTTTTCAGTGTTCTTGTCGTCAGCCTTCAAGTTGTCATGGACTTACAGGCCAACCTAGTTTGCCTTTGCTTCTCTTCCTCTGAGGCTGAGAGAGTGGGGCTTGCCCAAGGTCAGCCTATGGGTTTCCATAGCTGTGCAGAGATTTGAAGCCTGGTCTTCCTAGGCGAACACTTAAAACTCGAAATCATAATGGCTCTTAAGATTTATTCAGAGGAGACTTCCCAGGGCCTTCTTCTGGGGGTGAGAGAATGCGTCTTGCCTAAGGTTTTCCAGTGGGCATCCATGGTTGAGACGGGATTCGAACTCTGGTCTCTAGAGTCCCAATCCAACATCCACAACATCAAACTGGCTCTCCCCTTTTTCCTTTACCTCATTTTTTTTTAAATGCCCTTCCAACTTGGGCAGGGGGCACAGCGCCTCCAAAACAATTCAGAGCCCAATCTGGCAAGTCTTGGTGAGAGGAATAAAAATAGTAAACCATGTTGCAAAACCTGCCCTGGTAGGAACCATTAGAAAGCAACCAACAGCAATCAAAATGCACAATAATGAACCATTCGATTCCTCTCTGCTTTCTGTCTCTATCGAGAGTTGCACACCGTCGAAGTCTTATTCCGTTTCCTCCTTTCAGCTTTTCTGGCTCCTTTTACCCCTCGTGCCCTTGATCCTCACTTCCATTATCATTTTCGTAATTACCAAGGAAGAAAAGTGGAAGCTATGCAAAGGTGTTGGGCCTGGCAGGAATTCAAAGCAAATCTCCAAAGTGAGATAGAAAAGGGGTGGGAAACATGACCGATTTTAATTGAACACCAACGCATGGAGGAGGGAGAGAGCAGCTTCATTTTGAGGCTCTATGATCTCGGCTGTCATTCCATTATTTATCTCACAGCCCTGCTGAGAGGATCCTCCTGCTCTTACTTCAAGCCAATAACTCAGCACTAATCTCCCTTCCCTCTGTGTGTTGTGATGCGTGCTGATTTTCAGCCACGGCCAGCCATCTGAAGACCACGCAAGATGGACTTTGTGGTTTTTCACCTGGCATGGTTCAAAGCGATGCAACCAACGGAAGTCTCCTTTCGTTATCTGGCATCAAGCTAAGTGTTCATACACAGTGGCTGTCCATGTAGCATCAGAGTACATCTGAACTACGCATCTATAGCAGCTTAGTCCCACTTTAACTTTCATGGAGCCATCCTATAGAATCCTGGGACTGGTAGTTTGGCAAGGTCCCTAGAATACTCTCCTAGAGAGCTCTAATCCAATGGTTCTCAAACTTTAATCCTCTGGATCTTCAACTCCCAAAAACCCTGGGCAACGTGGCCATTGGTCTAGGATTCTTGAGCAGAAATCCAAAATATTCAGTTCAACACAAGCTGAACATGAGTCAACAGTGTAGTGCAGCAGCTAAAAAGGCTAATGTGATCCTAGGCTGCATCAATAGTTGTATAGTATCTGCGTCAAGGGAAGTACTAGCACCACTTTATTCTGCTTTGGTCAGACCCCACCTGGAGTACTGTGTCCAGTTCTGGGCACCACAGTTCAGGAAGGAAATTGACAAGCTGGAACTTGTCCAGTGGACGGTGACCAAAATGATCAAAGGCCTGGAAACCATGCCCTCAGAGGAAAGGTTTAGGAAGCTGGGTGTGTTTAGCCTGGAGAAGAGAAGGTTAAGAGATGACATGATAGCCATGTTTAAATATTTGAACGGATGTCTTATGGAAGACGGGGCAAGCTTGTTTCCTGCTGCTCCAGAGACTAGAACACAGAGCAATGCATTCAAACTACTGGAAAAGAGATTGCACCTAAACACGAGGAAGAACTTCCCAACAGTGGAATACACTGCTTGGAAATGTGGCAGAGTCTCCTTCTTTGGAGGTTTCTAAAGAGAGGCTGGATAGCCATCTTTCAGGAGTGCTTTGACAGTGCATTCCTCCATGGCAGGGGGGTTGGACTGAATGATTCTGTGACATCCAGAGACCTTAAGGTTGACAACCACTGCTGTAGTCACTCCTCTGAGCTACAATGCTGGAGTCCTGTAGCAAAGAATTCTAAGCGCCTCACCAAGCCGCAAATCCCACAATTCCACTGGATGCAGATTTGGCCGCTGAGGTGGGATCAAACTGCTCTAATTGTGCGGCATCAACACAGTCCTAGTCAGATCCTTGCTAACAGCACAAATGATCCAGTAGTGGGCAGAGCAGCCCTATCATTATGGAGAGTGAGGCAAATGCCTCAGGCAATAGATGTTGTAGGAGGCAGAATGTAACCTGCCCCAAGATCTGCTCTGTGTCCCAGGGGCTTCAATGTTGCCTCCTCCTGCTAAATGGGAGTTACTGTACTACCTGCGGGGGGCTTCTTATAGAGGGAATCTTCAAAACTGAACGCCTCCCCAACTAAGACGATTTCTGCACTAGCCTGTTATAGTGCTATTATTCCACTTTCAACATCCTACGGAATCCTGGGGTTTGCAGGGAGGGGCCTTTGAGGAAACCCCAGGATTCCATAGGATGTTGAAAGTGGAACAATAGCACTATAACAGGCTAGTGCAGAAACGGCATATGGTGTACAATGGCAGAACTCAGACTTCTAAGGTCTCAGGCGGCAAAAATGTACAGGACGGCTGGGGTTCCAAGATTCACGCCTTCCCGACTGCACGGTAAAGGTTCATATAAGAAGACATTTGAGAAGGGTGCTCAAACAGGGGATTAATGCTGCTGGAAAAGAAAAAACGATGGAGAGAGACTTTTGAAGCTTCCGCTGTCAGAAGGAAAAAAAGGGGGGGGAGTGGATTCTGTAAATCTCCTCTTCTCCCAAACAGTGCATGTTAACGGCATTCTAGGGTTATATCTGGGCTGTTGGATATTACACATACATTCTGCACCCCCTAATGTAGTGGCTGGGAGAATCGTGTCACAAACATCATATTGTGTAATTACCGAGAGAAGCCACACCAATCCATCGCTGAGGGCTCTCGTGGTGAGGGTATATTGAAACGGCCCTCCAAAGATCTCGCAAGCTCCTTAATAATATCCTGGGTAATTTAGAGACTGTTGATACCCATCGAAGGACTGCATCGCTTAGAAACGGCTCCACGGTTGCTATAGCTAATGCTCGGCTTGTCCCTAATGCTCCGAGCACATCCCAGATCTCATCTGGCCAGTTCAGGTTAATCTCTACCTTAAATCCAAAACCCCAAGGAAGATTCAGTCGTTCTACATTGCCCAGTCATTTCAATTTGATGCCACTATAAACTGTGATGGCCCGATCCCATGGAATTCTCTACAGTACCGGAGCTCTCTAGCAGGAAATTCTAAGTCCTTCCCCAAATAGTTTTGACTGTTTTTAAGCATGTGTTAATAACTGTGGCATTTAATTTCTTTTTAACTTTGCAAACCATTAGCATCTTTCTAGATTCTTGTAAGCCACCTTGGGTCCCGTCTGGGCAAAAGATGGAGTATAAATTCAACAAGCAAACACTCAATCCATCACACCTTGCTGGCATGGTCTTCTCAGCTAGAGCTTTTCAAAGGAGATTTGTCACTGACTTCCTCTGAGGCTGAGAGAGTGGGACTTGCACAACGGGCTTCCGCAGCAGAGTTGGGACTTGAACCCTTCTCTCCTGGAGTCCTAGTCCCAACACTCAGGCCATTTCTGCACTATATCGTTAAAGTGCTATTATTCCACTTTCAACCTCCTATGGAATCCTGGGGTCTGCAGTTTACTGAGGCCAAAGAGCTCTCTGGCTGAGAATTCTAAATCCCCCTCCCTACACTGCAAACCCCACAACTCCACAGGATGTTGAAAGTGGAATAAGAGCACTATGAAAGTGTAATGCAGAAATGGCCTCAGTCCACTACACCATGGTGGCTCTCTGGCTAGTTCCTACCTCCACAAAAACCAAAGCTAGATTCCGTTCGGTGGAATTCACCCTTCTTATTTTCACCTTAAAAGGGATCCAGCATCTTTAGCAATATTCTCCCGGATGACAGAACAATTACAGCTCTGCAGCCTCAGTTCAAGCCATACTTGCCGCAGCCTGCTTGCTATTCAACCCACTAGCCCTTTTTCCTACCTTCACACTAGTGGTCTTTTCAGTTACCCAGCCCCTCACGCATCCACCCCAGATGGATCAAATACACCCTCACCATATCAAAATCCCTTCCCAGAGGGTACCAAGACTAACCTCCAGCCTGGTCTCTGTGAGAATCCACTTAAGATAAACACACATTAAATTGGGATGGGTCACAGCAGAAGACTAGGAAGTTTTATCCTCCCCGTTGTCCATCCCATGGGACTCTGTGGGCTGCTCCTGGCCCATTTTGCATGCTAAGGTCTTTCAAACTCAGCAGAGAGGATTGACCCTTAGGAAAAGCTGCAGAAAAGAGAACAAGGGGGGGGGATTAAAACAAATTAGGCTGGAATAGAACAGATTAGAACTCGGGGCCGTGCCTTCATTTGCTGAATCAATTCATCTGTCTTTCTCTCCTG
>CAOKZL010004417.1:0-30323 GCA_948472985.1 Iguana delicatissima
TATAGAATGTAGGAAATGGAAGGACATTCATGATCAAAGAGTTAGAGAAGCGGGCTGAAATTATTGTTTGTCCTGCTATGAATTTAAGTGAGATGATGTGGACCAGGTTTTATGGAGGCTGGGGAGGGGCATTAAAGAAAAAAGTCATAGATTGTATGAAAGATAAAGTAAGAATGAATCTCAATAGATCAGGAGGACTGTAGGTGTCAGATATCTTCGCTTCACACAGAAATAATATAGAGTGCACTCACTGTATTCCTTGATGCTTTTTTTTTCAGAGGCAGCTTTACAAATTATGGTGGATTTTGATCCAGACTGTGTCATCCTACCATGTCCTTCCAACCCCAGGGTTGGATTTGGATCAGCATTCGATGTGAGAGGCTATGCAAATCTAGGCCATGGTGGCCTTGGCTCCAGGGGTTTTGTTTCTGGAGTTGATACCCTGGAGGAATCAGCCAGCCTTCTTGGCAACCTGACTGGAGAGAGGTCTTCCTCCACCAATGAGCACCCAGCAGTAGAAGTTGTGATTCAACCTCCATCTGTGATTGTCACCATTCTGGGGCTCAGTGTTTTTTAAGGCATTAGCATTTGTCAATAGGCCTAAGATCCTGGAAGAGAATACACTTGTGATTTTAGGAAAAACCTTACATGCTCTGAGATGATAGGAAACTACTACCAAGGCTCTCAGCCTTTCTTAAGACAAAATTCATCTCTTGGAACAAAATAAAAACTTGTCCATGAAGTTTGCCTACCTTTTCTTTTTCCTCATTTCCCACGTTCTCAAATTCTCAAACCCACAAATCAGCTAACAGAACTATTTGTCTTGGGTGATTTGTCTTTTTCATTGCCTTATCCTTCTACGGTCATCCAAACTGTTCTTCCCACATCTAATATATAAAAGTCAAAGTTTGTCTGTTTGTCTGTGTCAAGTGAAGACCTCATTTGATTGCCCGTGTCAGGCAAAGACCTCATATGATTGGCTGCCTAAGAAGATTCTATGGAATCTTGGGGTTTGCAGTTTAGGGAGGGGCCTTTAGAATTCTCAGTCAGTGAGCTCTTGGGCCTCAGACAACTGTGCCTGTCTTGAATAGGCTGGTTGCTATAGGGATGATGCCTAGCAGCAAGGAGGAGGGCAATATATTACCTCAGGAACCGAAGCCCTGTATGTTAATAACTCTTAATACAGATTGGATTGGGGAATGTGCAGAAAAGTTATATATACTAGCCAAGACAGTTTAAGGACTTAGACACTCATGTTCATCAAGTAGTTAATCCCAACTGTTAATTCTTAAATTTAAACTAAAACGTATTACTTGTGCTAATCATTCTTATCATCTTGAATATATGCCTACAAAATTACATATATCACCTATAAGCAAATCACTCTATTGTTTGTTAGATTAAACTTTCAACATCCTACGGAATCCTTTCAGGCCCCTCCCTAAACTGCAAACCCCAGGATTCCATAGGACGTTGAAAGTGGAATAATAGAACTATAGCACTCTAGTGCAGAAAAGGCCACTGCCTTGGGGAGTTTCAAAGAATGATTCAATTTCCTCCCAGTAAGTCCCATGGTGCTAGGATAAAGTCTGGATGTAATTCTTCACTACCTTTTTTTTCCTTGAAGGAAGCAACAAGACATTTTAGCAATTTTCTTTCTGTTGTGAGAAAAGCACATAGTTCTGAAAGCCTATTTGCAATGGTGGGTCTTCAAGTCATTTCAGACTTATGGTGACGAACCTATCACAGGGTTTTCAGGGAAGACTTTGTTCACAGGAGGATTGCCTTGGCTTCCCTGTGAAGCTGAGAGTGAGTGAGTTTACCTGGATGAGTCGGGATTTGAACCCTTTGTCAACTTGTTGTTTCTCTTAGATATGTAGAAATCTGTGGAATGCGGGGGGAGAGCATGTGTAGCTGTGTAGAAATGCTGAGGGGAAAAGGCAACGGTGGGGGTGTAATTTAGAATTAGTGTAGGCTGGCCTGTTAAAGACCAAATGGTCAGTGTTGTTTGTTGGCTGGAGCAATGAGTAGAAATTGGCCAGCTTAGATAAATAATATGGAGAGGCCAACCAAATCCTTGAATCCTTGGAAAGGATTCGAGATTCAGGAATCCGAATCCCTTCAGCAAAATAGGCAAACCGAATCTTTCAAATCCACCAACCAAATAGTTCATAGGAGATCGAGATGCCTGAACATCTGAGAGACCAGGCACACAAGGGGAGATGGCAAATCGATGAGTTTTTCCCTTGGAGTAATAATGACCTTTGCTAACAATTTCAGAAGTTACATCTGGGGTTGTATTCTGATATATTTAAACATTGACTGGAAGGTCAAGGACAGCTGAAAAATTCCTTTGCATGGCTCCCTTGGAAAGCTCTTGCATACACAATTTTGGGGTTTGTAGTTTTACAAGGTGTCACAGCCTTCTCTGCCAAAGTGGGCTGCTGCATGGTCAAACTGAAAGTCCCGGGATGCCATAAGGAGCTATGCAAAGAAAATCCAGTTTTGACCTGGGTTATATCTGTACTGTAGTATGTGGCCCTGTTTATGCAGGCAGGAAAATGTGGGATTAATCCACATTTACCTGCCTGTGTGGAAAGGGTTTTCACGTTATTTTACAATACTGATACAGGATTCTGTTGGAAATGTCAGAAAGAGGTTGGTACAATATATCACATGTGGTGGGCATGTCCCAGAGCTAAGAAATATTGGACTGATGTGCATAATAAAATTTGTGATTTATTGAAAATACAATTTGTTAAAATACCGGAACTTTACTTGTTAAATATGACAAATGTATTTGATGGTACTGATACTAAGAAATATTGGAGAATAATTCTGTATATGATAATGACAGCTAGGATAGAGTACACAAAGCTGTGGAAAACTCAACAGATACCAACTATAGAACAATGGTGAGGAACATTTATAGAAAACAGAAATGCAGATATTTTGTCACAGAGATTAAAAGGGAAATCAGAAGAAGAGATTAAAAAGGAATGGCAGATAGTAATGGAAAATAGCTGGGTAATGTTGAATGAAAATGAGTAATTCATGATCAGGATTTGAAACGAGGAAGCTACTGTTGTAAGTCAAGGAACTGTAATGAAGAGATTGAAATGCAAGAACTGACATGTAACAACTTCATTAAAATGTGGTACAAATAGAGATAGAGGTATTAAGAGGTATTGAAAATAAATTCTAGATCAATGTGGAAGATCAAAAATATGTCATGTACTATTACAGTAACAACTGTTTGTTTTATACGTGAAATTGAATAAAATGATTTTTAAAAAAAAGAAAAGAAAGGGTTTTCATGTTATTTTCAATCTGGGGAGACCCTGAGGCAAAACTATGACAATTGTCCTGGCCAGATTTCTTCAGAGGGTGGTTTGCCTTTGCCAAGGCTTTTTCTAAGGCTGAGAGAGTGTGTCTTGCCCAAGATTATCTTTCTTTCCCTTGCTTTTTAAACCCCTTTAAAAAAACAAAAAGGATTGGAAAGATCCAAGATTCATGTGATTTGTGGATGCCCAGAACCTTCCAGAGATTCGGATTTGGATTCAGATTTGGAAAATTCTGGATTTATCCCATCCCTAGTAAATAACATTTGGTTTCGTGCTGAGATGATAGCAATCAGAGAGTGATTTATGAGGATTAGGCTGGGGGTTGCAACAGGAGGGTTAAGAATTATAATATCAAAGACTGGGGAAAAATTTCTAAGCATCAAGTGGCTGTAAACAGGAGTTACCTTAATTAAAAAAAATGGCAATTATCGGAAGTGGG
Source organism: Iguana delicatissima (assembly GCA_948472985.1). NCBI lineage: Eukaryota > Metazoa > Chordata > Lepidosauria > Squamata > Iguanidae > Iguana > Iguana delicatissima. The sequence continues at coordinate 3,784 of CAOKZL010004417.1, forward strand.
GTGCAAACCTGGAAGAATCACCAATGAGCTTCAGGAAGAGATGCTGATGGATGAGTGTATTTTGCTATGTAATATAACTCCTGAAGCATGGTTTTTAACTCCAGCAACTTTGTGTTACTGACCTGCAGTGTTTCCAATAAAAAACATGAAAATCATTCACATGTTTTTTTGAGCAACACAAAATAGCAGTACTTGACACCCTGGTTTTCAGAGTTGTTGTCCAAAGCTCAAACCACTCCACCATGCTCGCTCTCAAGTTTGGACTTATTCTATGAAATGTTTGCACTTGGTGTTTGATGCAGAAACAGCTAGTTTAGGGGCCCTGAGGAAGTGTTGTGGCATATGAAAACTGTAGGAGAACTGCAGGAAACTGTAGGGAAAAACTGGAGAATTTGGGCGTTTTGCTATGGTAGCTTATACCAAGTCCAAGTCCACAGAAATGCAGAAGGTAGTCTGAATCCAGCAGGTGCCTCAAAGCCATCTGCAAGATTGCATGGAAAAAGCTGCTGAGACTTCCCAATCCAGAAAGGAAGCCTTCGGTGGAAAGACAGTGTGGGCCAGTGCAAGGTGGTCTACCGTAGGTCTCATTATTTCATGGTTGGTCATCAAAAAGTTGTAACTGGGTAGCAGAAAGAGTACAGGGAGGGGGCTAACCAAACTTCTCCTCAAAAGGAGTTCCACAGTCTGAAAGCAGCCACTGAGAAGACTGTTTCCTGTGTTCCAGGTGATGGAATCAAGAAAGCCCTTCTCTGAAAGTCTTAGAACGTAGGTTTCTTGTAAGGAGAGATATGGTCTCTTAGACAGAGAAATGGTGGAGAAAATTTAGACAGGATGGTATTGCTTTCCTTGCCTGATGGACAGGAAAAAAAATCTTAGACATGTTCGGAGACAAAGCTCTTTGGAGATAATTTTAGCTGAGTTGTCGTACATGTTCATTATATTCTACTAATTTGTCAGATGCTCTAGTCTACACATGCTCTCTCTCTCTCTCTCACACACACACACATACAGACAGAGTCATCAGAATTACTAAAGCATTGGCTTCTCATCATGTTCACAGTGTATCTTTGGCTGTCATTTTGCTAAGAACGTGAAAAATTCAAAAACATTCTCTTACTCTGATTGGCACTATTAGCTTGGAAAATGGCGTTAATACACTAAACATCTGAGCCAAGGGCAATCTGTGTGTACTCTTTGCTGGCAGTGCCAGGGAAGAATGGGGAACATCCTGTTTTGAAGACTTTAATTATGGGGGAGAGTGTTTTTACAAAGGAAGAAATCCATCATTTTCTCTTGTGAAATGTTCAGAAATGTTCAGTTCAGAACTTACAAGTAACTGAAAGAACAAAGAACACTGGAAATGTTTCAATCTGTTTAAAGACAAAACAAATACTGACTGTTCCTCTCCCACAAGAAACCTATTTTGAGACAGTAGATTTGAGACAAGGAGTTTGATGATTATTTTTTTCCCCCAGAAGTGGATGAATTCTCCATAATTCTTGGGCTGGGGAATAGTGAGAAAAGGAGAAGAGAGGAAATGGTTCCTCTTCCTTTGTAGTGTCCAATGCTACTTGGCTGCTGGTGCTTCCAGAAATCCATGTACACTCCATTAAGTGACCCAAGACGAACCTGAAGGAAGAAATGTGAGAAATTAGATTCCTCACCCAAAGCTATCCCATTATTGCACCTACAAACCAATGGCCCGTTCTCACCATATCTGCAAGAACAAGATGAAACTGACAGAGTTTTAGCTATGGGGAAGGGAGAACAAGGGTACTGTTCCCCCAAATAAGAATTCAGCCTCACCAAATGAAATTTTTCTTCAGCTCCCACAGTTCAGGAAGGATATTGATGAGCTGGAGTGTGTCCAATGGAGGACAACCAAAATGGTAAAAGGCCTGGCAATCATGAAGCTCAGTGGTGAGCATCTTAGGAATCTGGGGACGTTTAGCCTGGAGGAGAGAAGGTTTAGAAGTGACAGGATAACTGTATTTAACTTTCTAAAGGGATGTCCTATGGAAGATGAGACAAGTTTGCTTTCTGCTGCTCCAGAGACTATGACATGGCTTAAAACTTCAGGAAAAGATATTCCACCTAAACATTATGGCTTGGCAGTGGAATAGGCTGCTTCAATGGAGTGTGGTGGAGTCTCCTCCTTTAGAGGTTTTTAAACAGAGGCAGGATGGCCATCTGTAGGGAATGCTTCGACTGTATATTCCTGCATGACAGAAAGGGGTTAGACTCAATAGTTATTGTGGTCTCTTTCACTTCTGTGGTTCTACAAAATCTCTAATGTTGTAGAAATGAGACATTGAAAATCATTCACTCCTTTGACCACATTCCCTTGACCACTTCATCTACCCCTTTACTTTAGAGGCCTAAACTCTCTTTCTAAATTCTCAAATAAAGTTTTATTTTGCTACAACCCTAGAAATTTGGGGATGGGAGAAGCAAAGGAGTATTTGGGGGGAATCCTTTTTTTTTTTTTTTTTCAGGGATAATGTCCTCATTTTGCCCCTTTGCTTGTGGCATTCCCAGCTCAGGATGGGAGAAGCTTTCAATTTCACTTCAGTTTATTTTTGACAAAGAGTTACCAGACTGTGCACGTTTCTCAAAATCTGGAATGAAAGTGATAGCAACAATGGACAGGTTTTCCCTGGAGCACAACAAAGCCAATAAGTTACATACCAGTGGGAGATTCAGGATTAACAATAATAATAATGACAACAATAATCCTTTATTCACCCCTGGGCAAAAGAAAGATTGACACCTGGGAAATTTCTACAAATCAGATGTACCAAATCAAAGGCATACACATTTATACTTGGCCATAGCCATTTGCAGTCCTGCAATGTGGATGTGATGGCAGTGGTCTATGAGTCATGCTTTCACTTGACATCGTAGCGTTACCACCGTGTACTGGCCTGGCCTTTGATGAACCAGAGATATCATTTTGATATCATAATTCGGCCCTACTCTGCCACCAGCCAAGTGTTTGTGAGGCCCGCCGAACAAGCGCGAAGCTAGGCATGGCTATTACTTGCTGCTCTCACCAAATCAAGCCAGATGTTGCCAGATCTGCTTTAGGGGACCTCCCGAAACAAACACCTTCATTACATATGCACGCTACCACAAAAGGATCCTCTGCCCTGAGAGGACACCCTGGTGAGCTAGGTACTTAACTGCTGAGCTAGCCGCATCTACATACCGGCCATACTATTGTCAATTCAGACTCTAACTCAATCATGCAAATTCTGACCTTTCGGAGGCTTTGTCTCCACCCTAAAACTTATTGTTTTCACCCGAAGACCAGAATAGCCTGCGGTTGTTCTTTCCCCTATAAAAATCCCCCGCTCTGAGAGCTCTTCGGAACTCTCGCTGGATCGCTCTGAACTTCTACTCTGCCTTGCTGCCGCTCGGTTCAGCAGATTCCCCTCGGTCGCCACGCCGGGTTTCTTCCTCTTCAATCAGGCTTCTCCAGGTCTGCAGGACAGGTGGCGTATCACCCATTCCCCTTGAAATTCTATCTCTTTTTCTAGATAGGGGTGTGTTTGTGCTTTTCTTTAATAACTGTTAAATAAATCTTAATTGTTGTTTGAACCATTTGCCTGCTCACTGACCTGACACTGTAGACTTAGGGTAAAAGATCCTGCTGCGTTGCCCTGCCTCTCGTTAGCCAAGAGAGTGCTCCGGCTAATTTTCCCCATCTTTGCTTGTTTGTTTGGTAGTTTGGGCGCCCCTCCCAGGACCCCCAATTCACAGGGTAACAGTAGTGGTCCCCCTGCCAAGCCATCCCTATCCATTGTGATCACAGGATGTTCACTTAGCAGAAAAAATCCCTTAAGTGCCTGCGATCACACGACACTCCCAGCACCCCAGCCAGGTGGAAGGGGCAGAAGCAGTAACACACACTGCCTTCCCCAGTGCAGCGAGGCAAAGAGTCCAGCTGCACATGCCACTTGCACTCCCTTCCGCAGGAGGCTGGCGTGGTGTGTTATAATACAATACAACCCTGCATGTATATAGTACAAGACATTCTGATCTCAGAAGGCATATCATAAGACACTAAGTTTGCAAATCTCCTTCAAGAAGGAAAAGGGACATAAAAGGCCTTAAGATGTGTATGCTCAGCAGCAATGCAAATATTCTATTAGTTTTTCCTCAAATGTCAGAGACCTAATTTCTGGATTATTCTCCCTAGTGTGGAAAAAATGAATACTTCTGTTCAGTTCTCCCCAAGTATTTACACACCTAAAAAATTGGGAAAACAATTTGTGTAGAAACACACACACATTTTTTTCACAAAATCCTCTCTGTGAGGAGTTGGAAAGAACATATATCCCAAGTAATAGTAATGATACTAATACTACTACTAATAATAACAATACCATTAAAATTTAAGAAAGCTAATCACTCTAATGCAGTGGTTCTCAACCTGTGGGTCCCCAGATGTTTTTGGACTGCAGCTCCCAGAAGCCCTGAACATTGACCATAGTGGCTGGGGCTTCCGGGAGCTGAAGTCCACAAACATCTGGGGACCCACAGGTTGAGAACCACTGCTCTAATCACTCACTTTTTTTGTGCAAAACAACAAGCACAACCACAACAAACAACAACCACAACCCAGGGAATTCTGGAAAAAGTGTGTTTCCCTTCCATGAAAACATGTTTTTCATGTGTTTCTCTATTTTCAGGAACAAATATTTTTAAGTCAAAAGTTGTTTTTTTAAACACACACACACACACACATGAATTTTGAGCAAAATAAAATGGGTTTCTGGAAACAGGAAAAATGTTTGCAAATTAAAATGTCCACCTCAGAAATTGTTAACATGTATACATCAAGCAAATAAAGTGAATGAAAAATGCATACTTTAAGACAAGTAAGTATCAAACTGGACAAGATTATGCTTGGAAGTTCATAGTATGATCTTGAAAATAATAGGAAGATAACATGGGGATGATTCAGTAGAAACCTAAGAAACTGAGACTGAGGGACTTTCACATCCTTCATGTGGTAACGTGGGGGATATTTGGGAGAATATGACGATAATTCTGGATGCTGATTGCAGACAAACTTTAAAAGGCCTTCCCTTCACTTTAAAAACATGTTCAAAAAAGTGTGAATCTTCTTCATAAAAACCATGCGTCCTCTCTTGGGAGAAAGGCAGGATATAAATCAAATGAAATTAACAAATATGCCATATGTTATTGTGTGCCATCAATATACACTGCCAAAAAAATGACTCTCTCCTACAATGTCTTCTTAGCATGGCTGTGCACATATGGTTTGCTTCTACTAAGGCCATTTCCACACTATACTGTTACACTGCTATTATTCCACATCCTGTGGAATTCTGGGGTTTGGACTTCCCTGAGCCCAACGCGCTCTCTGGCTGAGAATTCTAAATGCCCCTGTTATTACCGTTTACTGGCCTTACTTTGCAGGATATTAGATATCGTTTTGATATCATAATTTGGTCTCATTTTGCCACCCTTGGCCAAGTGTTTGTGAGGCCCCCGAACAAGCATGGAGCTAGGAATGGCCCTTAATTGCTGAACATTCTTGTCTCCACCCAGGCAGGCCAGACTCAGCCAAATCTTGCTTTAGGAGCCCTCCCTAGACAAACACCTCATTAAAGACGCATGCTACTACAAAGAGCCCCCTGCCCCGGGGCAGATAACTTGGCGAGCTAGACACTTAACTGTCAAGCAAGCTGCATCTGCATATTGGCCATTCCTTTGTCAATTCGGACTTAATTCAATCATGCTAAATTCTGATCTTTCAGAGACATTGTCTCGCTCCTAAACCTCATTGTTCTCTCCCAAAGTGCAGACCAGCCTATGGTCATATTTTCCCTATAAAAATCCCCAGTTCTGACAACTTCCTCGGATCACTCTGAACTTTCACCCCGCCTTGCTGCCGCTGCATCCGCCAAGCTTTCTCCTTGGTCTCCGTCCAAGACTGTGCATCTACGGACCTCTTCATTGATCTACCCCGGGCTTCGAACAGGTGTAGTATCTCCCAATTCAACAATCCCTCTCAAAATCCCTCTTATACCGCTAACTCCTTTATTCTCTATAGTTACTTATGTGAGTGTGTTTCATACACTGTTTGCCTGTATTTAATAAAACCACTGCTATTATTTCACAATTGGCGTGCTTCTTGGCTTGGCCTGACCCCATAGACATTGGGTTAAAGATTCCGCTGTGTTGCCCTGCCTCTCATTTTGCTAACGAGTGCTCCAGCTAATTTTCCTCATAATTGTGTGTTGTTGTTTGGTTATTTCTGTGTCCCTCCTGGGACCCCCAGTAAACAGGGTAACACCCCTCCCTAAACTTCAAACCCCAGGACACCAAAGGATGTTGAAAGTGGAATACCAGCACTATAACAGGGTAGTGCAGAAAGGCCCTAGGTCTTCAAGGCTTAGTGAGGATTGGAACCCTTTTTTCCTGGGAGCCAAGAAACTACTGCACCATGCTGGCTTTTCACACACTGCAACCACAAACTACAACCAGGCCTCAAATTCCAAACATTCTTTTCCATTAAATCTCAAGCTACAAACCAGGCCTCACAGTACAAAATTTGTTGGTACGTGCCTTCAGGTCACCTCCAAGTAATGGGAGTTATAGGGTTTCTCTGGCAAGATTTATTCAAAAGAAGTATGCCTTTACTTTCCTCTTAGGCTGAGAGAGTGTTACTTGCCTAAGGTTACCCAGTGGGTTTCCAGGGCTTAGCAGGAATTAGAACTTTGGCCTCTCAGAGTATTAGTCCAACATTCAAAGCACTGTTCCATGCTGACTCCCAGTAAAAGAAATATGATAGGTTGTCAAAGGAAGAATAAAACCTTCAATAATTTGAGAGGCGAATGTCCTGTTTGACATATGGGCAGAACATTCATAAAAGTGCTTTGGTTATTTAGTGCTTAAGTAAGCTCCAGAAACTTCTTTGACCAGAATTTCAAGCCTTTGTTAGCCTTGTGCCTATTATTAGCTACCTTTCCAGATGCCAGAATTGCTGATGCATCAACTGGAGACTACGTGTCATGGCCAAATTGGAGTCTCCAGAGGTTCACGTTGTGTTTCCTCCTGGCTACTTGAAACTACCATGAAGAACCCAGAAGCTTTGTCCTACTTTGATCTCTGAAAAGACTTTGAAACTCCCAAGGAGCAAATGTTCTGGAGGGAGTGAATGTTCTGTATCTGTTCTTCTTTAAGTGATCTTTAAGTGATCTTCTTTAAGAGGTACAGTGAGGGATACTGTACTTCAGAAAGATTCGTCACCAAAACTTATGGGGTGACATTGGGGACAGGCTAAGCTTTTGCTTTTGTAAAAGGAGAACAATTCTAAATCGCTATCTAAATAAAATAAGTAATGATAGAAATATATATATATATATATATTCCTAAAACAAGGGTAGAAAAACATGTCAAGGAATCCAGGCTGGTAAGAATCTTCACAGCTCAGACTTATTCTGCACAAAATTTGCATGAGATTGAGCGATACAGACAATCCTCTTTTTTTATTCAGGAAAAAGTTTTTTGTTTTGTTTTTTTATTCCTGCAAAGAAAACAGCATTTCTATGTAGACTTTATTTTCTGGAATAAAATGCTTTTTTCTGTATAGAAATTCCTGTTTTATCTGCAAAACAGCCATATTCAAATTTTGTACAGACTCAGGCCCTTTCCACACCTTACCTTTGTCTGGTGCTGGGGTGTGGGCATCACGCGAGCAGCCTCCAGCGAAAGGCTCTCGTGTCCAGGGTCCTTTGGTTCTGCAGAGCTGCCTGCTAGCACGAAAGCCTTATACTGGGGCTGGAGTTTCCCAGGCTGCACTGGGGCAGGAAGCACAACTGGCACGGCTTCGGAGGCTCCACATGCCAGGTAAGTGTGCACAGGGCCTGGGAACAAAGCATGATCATGCACCATTTTTGGCTTCTAGCTGAAACTGAAAAGGTGCACGATTGGTGCCTGCCAGCCCCTGGAGCATCACGCAATTGTGAGTGCGTCAGGCAGATTGCTCCTCACAATCATGTGATGCTCCAGGCGCCCTTTCGCATGGCAAATGCTGTGCAAAAGGGGCCTCAGTACTGAATTATGAATAGACTTTGAAAACTGCATGGGTCTCAAAGACTCTCTCACAGTGGGAAGAAAAACTGCTAAAATAACATGCTGTTTCCTTCAGAAAGAAAAACGAATGAAGAATTTCATTCTTAAAACAATAATGAATTCTGGGGCAGATTCACACTGAGGCCATTTCCATACTACACTGTTATATTGCCCTTATTCCACTTTCAACTTCCTATGGAATTTTGGACTTTGTAGCTTACTGAGGTCAAAAAACTCTTTGGTTGAGAATTCTAAATGTGTCTCCCTAAACTGTAAACCCCAGGATTCCATAGGATGTTGAAAGTGGAATAATAGCACTATAACAATGTAGTGTGGAAATGGCCTAAGCTAAGGCTGACCTAAGAAGCAAGTCATCTGGCCTTCCAAAATATGTTGATCCCATCTTGAGGTGCTTCTGGGATGGAAGCATGTCCCCTGTTCTCCTCTCCAGATCTGGCCAGCTGCCTATGGAAGGAAACACAAGGGACACATGCCTTCCTTCTGCACTGCAGCTGACCTTCTTCACATGCTGCAGGGGAAAAGGAAGTGATTGATTGTGCTTCAGGCCTGGCTGCATGGCCAGCTTCAGTTGGGGTCAATGATGGAGTTTTTCCATCAATGATATACCCCACGATCACATCAGCTGGTGATGAAAGAAAGGCAGGACCATGACAACATCATATAGAAGATTTGTCATGGTTCTGCTCCTCTTGTGTTCCCATGCCAGGAGGATGCTGGCCTGTGGAAAGGGCTCTATATTCACATAATGTAGAACACACACACACACACAGAAACCGAAAGTCCAGTTCTGTGGAACATTTTTTTTAAAAAAAAATCTTAAATCTATAATGAAATGTTATAGTAGATTAAATTTAGATTGAGTTCAATGAGCAATGGATTCAAGCTGCAGGAAAGGAGATTCCACTTGAACTTTAGGAAGAACTTCCTGATGATTAGAGCTGTCTGGCAGTGGAATATACTGCCTCCATGGAGTGTGGTGGAGACCCCTTCTTTGGAGCTTTTTAAGCAGAGGCTGCATGGCCATCTGCTGGGAGTGCTTTGAGGTGGGTTCCTGAATGGCAGGGGGTTTGTCTGTATAGCCCTTGTGATCTCTTCCAACTCTATGATTCTAGGATTCTATGATTCCATGGTTCTATGACACAGCTTCAGGTGGAGTCTGGCTTGGAAGGCCACCTTGAATATATAAAATACTGACTAAAAAACATGCAATGGCAGCAATTGAGAACCAAAACGTGATGATCTATGTGAAAGCTCACCAAAAAAAAGCAATCACTATTTTCAAATTATAACCTCAGTTCAACATCCCTTCAGTGTAGCATAAATATCCACAGGCAGACTGTCATAAAGCATCTGAACCTACCTTGCATAGCTATTCCATACTTTACAGCAAGCAGAAAGGATTTAGAAGATTCTATCTAAACATTAGGAAGAACTTTGTGATAATAAGAGCAGTTTGACCATGGAAAGCACTGCCTCAGATTGTAGTGGAGCCTCCTTCTTTGGAGGTTTTTAAACAGAGTTTGGATAGCCATCTGTTGGGAGTGCTTTGATAGTGTATTCCTTCATGGCAGAATGGGTTTGGATGCAATAGCCCTTATGATCTCTTCCAGCTCCTATGATTCTAAAAAGCATCTGGCTACTTCCCTTATAGCCAGATGAACACAATTGCAGCAGCACTGGATAGCTTCAGAGATCTCATCACTGGTGTTGTTATTTTGCATGTAACTATAGTGATCTGAAAGCTGGACTATGTACCTGGAGAGCAGGGTTCAATTCTTCACTAGGCCATGGAACCCCACTTGGGTACATCACACACACAGAGCCTCAGAAAACCCTGTGATAAGTTCACTTTAGGGTCACCATGAGTTGGAAATGACTTGAAGACACACAACAGAAACAATGGCGGTGTAGCCGGATGCTTCTCTGATTGTCCCTGCTCTCTGCAAAGCCTGCAATGGCAGTACAGAGCAGCGTCAGAGGCTTAAGAATAAGTCAGGGGGCCAGCTTTGGGAACTACAAAGAGAGGAAGTAAATATCAGGCTCCATCACACCTTAAGAAGAAAATCTGCACCTAAGGGACACTTATGCATGCAGATGTCCCTAACTTAATTCTGTCCCATGTACAGCACACTTGTTCTTTGTATCTTATTTTAGGCCGTTTCTGCACTAGACTGTTATAGCACTATGATTCCACTTGCAACATCCTATGGAATCTTGGGGTTTGCAGTTTTGGGAGGGGTTGGCCATCCCGTCCCGAAACTGCAAACCTCAGGATTCCATAGGATGTTGCAAGTGGAATCACAGAGCTATAACAGTCTAGTGTGGAAATGGCCCTAGTTTTCTAGGTGTCACCATATCAGCACTATCGTGTCAAGATGTTTTGGAACATGATTCAGAATATTTGTTTAACTTAACTTGTAACTGCTAGAAACTTGCTATTGTAAGTTGTATGCCTTCAAGTTATTTCTAACTTAGGGTGAGCTCTATGGTGAACCTATCATGCGGCTTTCTCAGGCTGAAATGCACCTAAGGTCAGCCAGTGGGCTTACGTAGACGAATGGAGAATCAAACCCTGATCCTCTGGGTCGTAGTCCAGTGCTCAAACACTACACGATGACGGCTGTTATAGAATTTTTTAAACCTAAGCAAATTGTTTTTATTTTTCACATGGCCCTGCCTTATTTATAGAACTTTAGGGGCCACTTTATGAATTTCCCCCTTTGGCTGTTATCAAAAGATTATTGTTATTGTGAATAGGCAATGCATTTCAGGGGAAGATCCCCTTCTTCCTGAACTCACTCTCCGAACATGGTATTCAGATTTATTTTTTATTTTTTTAAAAATTTATATCTTGGCTTTGTCCCAACGTGGGGGTCTAAGTAGGAAAATTCACAGGGGACCAAGCAGGGAGATGAAAGGACACAAGACAAATGTCTCAACATCATGAACAGCTGACATCATAACTTTTGGCTCTGATACCTTTGGGGTTAATTAATGGGGGTACATTGTGAAAGCAGCAGATGTTCTTTCAAGGAGGCTGATTAAGTTCATCTTCTCAATTAAAGAAGAAGGGGTGTCATCAGAGCATCAAGGATGCCTCAAAAATAGTATATAAACCCTCAGCTGTCCACAGTCTAATCACAATTTCCAATCCTGCAAATCTCTTGCCTTTCTACTTCTCAGAGGACCAGGTAAGAAAAGGGATGCTTTATTGTCCTTCCAACACTTGAAAGCTGTAAAGTAGAATAGGGGAATCTGACAATATCAGGACTGAAACTACGCAGGGCTTTTCTTCCAGCTCATCTATATGCAGCCTCTCTCTACCATTCCACCAGCTAAAGCCCAGTGTGTTTTTTTCCGCCCTGATTTCCAATAGCTTTTGACAGTTCATAGTGTGCAGTGAAATCCTAAGGTGGCATTTTCAAAATACCTTGTAGCTCTTGTGCCTTGAAGTAGAGGTGGGAAACATTTATAATCCTCAACTTTTAAAAATGTTCTGAAAGCTTGAAAATTTATTTGCACACTAACTGAAATGAATTTGAGACGTTAGTTTGAGTGTGATTTTTCTGTGAGGGAGGAGTGAGAGGAGAAACCAAACCTGAAGAAGTTGCCCATCCAGACAGAAGTCTTTTGAGACTCACATCTTCCCCTACTTCATTTCAGTGATGGTAGTGGTGATGGATTTGAGTCATCATCATTTTTTTGGTGGGAGGAAAAGAAGTCCAATCTTTAACTTGGGGTGGACAACTGTGGTGGGTCAGGCAACTCATTTTAAATTCACCTTTTTTGGTGAGGGGGTAAAAGATGGCCAATTTGGAAAACATGAAGGGTCCAGGGTTTGCTGAACTGGCCTGCTTTAACATCTATGGCATTTGGGTGAAGCATAGCCTTCCTTGTGACAGCTGAGAATTATTTTCCATTCATTTCTCATTAGAAATTTCCAAAATTTTGAAGTTTCATTATGGATGTTTATAGAGAAAGAACTTGCTATCTAAAATAGGAGAGAAAGAGAGTGGTTCAGCACATTAAGAGAGGTTCAAATATCTTTGTAGTTTCTTTGCTGCTAGGGAATACTGGAATTCAAGGACTTGCTTTCTGGCATGCTTCATGCTCAAGCAACTCCTCCTTATTCCAACCAATTCCAAGAGTTTCATCCATACAACTGCTGATCAGTTGTGTAGACCTCGTTCTCACTTAGGAATTCTGTGGAATGTAAATAAAAAATGGGAGGTGAGACACAGAATCTATAACTGGATAGTCAGTTCTGTAATGAGTCAGTTCCCAGTAGTCCTTGAGGGAAGGTATTGTAGATGTAGACAGAGTTCAAAGGTTTCTACTCTAAAAGCATATTTGTGGTCTGTATGCATCTGGGGACCACCAATGGTTAGGGGCAGCTTGGGAGAAGGGCCACTTTTCTTTCTAAACTCTCCAGGGTAGATCTCTTGAAATCTCACTGGTACAGAAGAGCAGAGAAAATGGTGGTGGGGATCCCTTTCATGGGCTTTCTTCACCAGTAGTTTCTCAGAAGTGTGTTACTTGGCTAACAATGGGGATGGAGTAGCATTTTTCTATTTTCCTGGGATATATGGTCAGGTTTGCTAGTTCCTGCTCCTTCCTTCCCCTTTTCCCCTCCTCCTCTTCTTCCTCTTCCTCCTCGGTCTCCTTTCTTCATCCTTCTTCTCCTTCTGTAAATGTCACCTGCAGCAACCTGTTCCTCATTGTTCCACCCTCTGCATAATCTATTTGGCATTATGTCAGGGGCACGGCTGTGTGTTAGGGGAGAGAATGACAGATGCCATAAACAAAGCAATGGCAGAAAATGCAGAGGCAATTTTTAAAATAAAAAGAGTCAAGTGAGAGCAATGTCATCAGAGAAATGTTGGCTGGGCAATACATTCACAGTTTGTATGGTTTAGTGTGGCTCAGGTGTACACTTACACACATGGCCTTTTCACACTACACTGCTATAGTGCTATCATCCCACTTTCAACACCCTATGGAATCCTGGGGTTTGCAGTTTAGGGAGGGGCCTCAAAGGCCTTGAAAATCTAGGGTCTTTCCACACTACACTTTTATAGTGCTATTATTCCACTTTCACTGTCCAATGAAGTCCTGGGTTTCCAGTTTAAGGAGAGGCCTTTATAATTCTCAGCCAGAGATCTCTTTGGTGTTAGGAAGCTGAAAACCCCAGAACTCCACAGGATATTTAAAGTAGAATAATACCACTATGACAGTGTAGTGTGGAAAGGCCCAAAGACTGACACACATATCAGATGCTTGCTTTCTACTCTGAAGAGGGCAGACAGGATAGATGTCATCATATTTTATGCATTCCTTTTTTTAAAAAAATAGCATTGTAGTTGTGTATTTTCAAACACTCCTTTTTCATTTTTTTTTTAAATCATTATTTAGTGTTGAAGTTTTCAAACACTTTTTTTGATGTAAGGATGAATTCAGCCGCAGTGGAACGACAGGATATTTCTGCATTAGCTGCAGGGTTCAAGTGAAGTCATGTTCTGGAGTTCAGGACATATATGGAAAGAGAAGGAGATTACACACCTCTCCTTGAAGAAGGGAGGTACATTTAGTGTCTGCCCAAATTGGAAGCACATCACAGCTGAAATCTCTGCACTTACAAGTCGAGGACTCAAAAAGTCTGAAATAAGAAACACACAATGTACTCCCAGGTGTAATTTCTACTTCTTGTAAACTGAGCTAAGAAACGAATCAAAATTTCTCCATGAAGTTTTCTTCCTGAGAACTTTTTTTTAAAATTACTTTGGTCAGCAGTACTCTCTCTTGATAAAAGAAAAGCTATTTGTATTGTTCTCTGTCTTGCCTCACCTTTTCTTTCCTTACCTTCTCTTCTCTCTCTTTTTAAAAAAATTCTGGTAGGCTCTATTGTTTCCTTTCTCAGGGCCTTTCCACACTGCACAGTTATAGTGCAATTAATCTACTTTCAACTTCCTGTGGAATTCTGGGGTTTATAGTTTCCTGAGACCCAAGAGCTCTCTGGCTGAGAATTCTAAAGCCCCCTCCCAAAACTGGAAACCCCAGGATTCCAGAGGAGGTTGAAAATGGAATAATAGCACTCCCATGGGGTAGTGTGGAAAGGCCCTCAGCACACCAGCACACAGCTAGGGAACAAGGACCACAGACTACATAAAAAATGGAGGTGCAGTCACTAGTGGAGTTCTTGGCCTGACCACTCATGGTGGCAGATGGGAGGGAGGGAAAGTGGAAGGAAGGATGGATGGAAGGAAGGAAGCAGAGCTATTAGTGAGTAGTAAGGAATTGCTAGAACTGATTCCAACATCTGGAGGGCCACTGCTTTCTACCTTTCATTTGAATGAAGGGTTCTCATGTTGTTCACACTCACTGAAACATGCAACTTAATGCTGATCTCACAATAGACATGTTTTTCCAACCAAGTCCAAGACATGATTAGGGCCTTTTCCGCACGTAACCTTATCGCGGAGGTGGGGGTGCCATTCGCGCAAACAGGTTCTTGTGCGATGCGCTCTCTTCGCTGCTCCTTCGTCCCGCAGCTGGCTTCCTGGTCGCGTGACCGCCCCGCCCCTTCCTTCCGCAGTGCAGCCTGGGAGCTGTAGGCTGCGCTGGGGGAGGAAGCGCGAGCGGTGTGCCTGAGACGACGTACCGCAGTGCAGGTAAGTGCGCGCGGGCCCCGGGAGCCTTGCGTGACCGTGCACCATTTTCAGCTTGAATCCGAAAATGAAAAGGTGTGTGCGCGGTTCGCGTTAGGCTTGTGACCATTGTGTAAATGGGAGTGCGTTGTATGGATTGCTGCTCCCATTTATGCGATGCTCAAGAGGTCCTCTCGCAAAAGAAACTGCGTGCGAAAAGGGCCAAGGATTTGAACTACCATTTCTTCTTTTCCCAATCTGGGAATCAAGGTAGCATACAAAAATTAAAATGGATGCAGTTAAGATCATCATCATCATGCAAAAGTTTAAGTTCTCCATGAAGGGAGTTTCTGAGCCTGGGAGCAACCACTGAGAAGGCCCTTTCCCCTTTTTCCCCCAGATGTACTCTCATACAGGGAGATAAGGTCTTTCAGAAGGTATAGATCTGGTGTTCATAAATGATAGAGAGAGAAATGAGTCCATGCCTAATCTGTTCTGTTTCTGCATTCAGTCTGAATCCTTTTCTTCACAGATTACATTTCTATCTAAATGTATCAAACGTCATTTGGCTCCAGAGGAAAAATACCCTTTTTTATCAACTGGTAACTACAGAGAACATTTGGAGAAATACAAATCTGTCATATGATGAGCAATGACAGTGAATTGGGAAATTACACATAGAAGTAGAAATTCAAACTAATCAGATTAATCTTATCTAATCTTATCTTATCTCTTTTTATGATAGAGTTACTAGTTTGATAGATGAAGGGAATGCTGTGGATATAGCATATCTCGATTTCAGTAAGGCCTTTGACAAAGTACCCCATTACATTCTTGCCAAAGGATTCTGTCCTGGGCCCAGTGCTATTCAACATCTTCATCAATGACATGGATGAAGGAGTGGAGGGCATGCTCATCAAATTTGCAGATGACACCAAATTGGGAGGGGTTGCTAATACGCCAGAGGACAGGATCAAAATTCAAAATGACCTGGATAGATAGGAGAGCTGGGCCAAGGCTAACAAAATGAAATTCAACATAGATAAGTGTAAGGTCCTACACTTAGGTAGAAAAAATGGAATACAGAAATAAAGGATGGGGGACACGTGGCTGGATAGCAGTACATGTGAAAGGCATCTAGGAGTCTTCATAGACCACAAGCTGAACATGAGTCAGCAGTGCGATGCAGCAGCCAAGAAAGCCAATGCAATTCTCAGCTGTATCAATAGGAGTACGGTGTCTAGATCGAGGGAGGTACTGGTACCACTCTACTCTGCTTTGGTTAGACCTCATCTTGAATACTGTATCCAGTTCCGGGCACCCCAATTTAAGAAGGACATGGTCAAGCTGAAGCACGCCCAGAGGAGGGTGACCAAAATGGTGAGAGGCCTGGAAGACATGCCCTATGAGGATAGACTTAGAGAGCTGGGTATGTTTAGTCTGCAGAAGAGAAGGTTAAGAGGGGACATGATAGCCATATTTGAATATTTGAAGGGATGCCATGTAGAGGAAGGAGAGGGCTTGTTTTCTGCTGCTCCAGAGACCAGGACAAGGAGCAATGGATTCAAGCTGCAGGAAAGGAGATTCCACCTGAACCTCAGGAAGAACTTCCTGACAGTCAAGGCTGTCCGGCAGTGGAATAGGCTGCCTTGAAGTGTAGTGGAGTCTCCTTCCTTGGAGGTTTTTAAGCAGAGGCTAGATGGCCATCTTTTGGGAGTGCTTTGAGGGTGTTCCTGCATGGCAGGGGGTTGGACTGGATGGCCCCTGGGGTCTCTTCCAACTCTACATTTCTATGATTCTATGATTCTATGACAGTGAATTGGGAAGTTACACATAGGAGTAGAAATTCAAAAGAAGCAAAGCACTTACAGCATTCTTAACATGAACACCTTTCTTTCTTTTTCTTTTCTTTCTCATCCTTTATTACGTGATGGGAGATATAAATTCCTTCACTGCTGAAATCTTCAACACAAGATCAAGCAAGTTCTTTCCCATCTTTTTGGGCCAGGTACAAAGTGTTGGCCATTATCTTTTAAACCCAACATGGCCCAGGTTAGCTACAGGATCTATTTATCCCATATAATCCACTCTCTACACTCAGGTTCTCTGGGAGCATTTACTTCAACCAGCCCAAACTAAGCGGATAATTGTTACCTTTGGGCCATTTTCTTCATCTACCCCTAAATTGTGGAGCAACTTGCTAGGCGAGATCCATCACCTACATACGGTCTCTGAGTTTAAAACAGGAGTAAAGACCAGTTTCTTCCAGCAGATGATATTTAAATTATAATTTATAATTATAAATTATAAATTTTAAAGTACAAATTGATTGCTCTAATAACAATTGGATATATATACTCTTTTAACTAGTATCTCACTTGTTGTTGAAATCTACTCTGTAATTTAACCTGTAATTGTCCCCTGCCTCAATCCATAGGAAAAAGCAAGTAAGAAATGATATATTGTTGTTGTTTTAACTGTTGTAAGTTAGTTTCTTCTGGCAGGCCTATAGAGATGACTTTTTAATTATGATTTTTTTAAAAAAAATAAGGAAAATATACATTTATTTATTATTTATTTATAGTTTTATCTGGTGCTATTCATCTAATCTGCTGTTGTTTTCAATCAGTCCATGGGGAGGGGGGTAATAAAATTTTTATCACTGTCCAGAATTCAAGATCAGACTTACAGAGGAATAACGTGGAGTTACGTATCTGTAATGGTCTCTATGTAGTCATGATCATGGCACTGTTGCCAAGTACTTTATCAGACATCAGCCATGTGGACAGAAGGGGGGTCTATTCTGTTGGCAATCAGGGCACAGGCAGATGATGTTTCCATTCTCCTCCTCTCCACCCATGTGGAGGCAATGATCAGAAGCAGGGCCCCGTGTCTCAGTTCTTCATTACAGCCTGGCAGAAGGGAGGGTAGAAACATCATCTATCATCCTTATCAATCATCATCATCTATCCCAATCACTAGCAAAGCAGAACTTCTATTCTCTGCATGGCTGATGCCCAGTAAAATAGGTTTGGAGTAGTAGGTAGTAGGTTTGGGGAGTGAGTGGGCTGGAAGACTCTACCTAGTGTATACACTTAAGGTAGTTACTTAACAAAGTAGTTATGCAACTAAGATAGTTAGTGGAACTAAGTAGCACATGTAGAATTCCAGTCACCATCACCATCTTTACCTTCTTCCTCTTCCTCTTCTTCTTCTTCTTCTTTTCAGGCTCACTCCTATTGCACAGACATGGCCTTTCCTGCAATCTATGGGAATCGCAGAATCTATGGAAGTCCTCGATATTCTTATCTTCCCATCAGCGAAAGCCCACGAGCACTAATGGCTCTCCCAGCAGCCCATGCTGATGGCACTGCATATGCCATTCCTGCCATCTATCAGCCTGTCACTCATAGAGGAGTCAGCCCAGGCTTCCTTGCAGGTGGACCTAGCCTTCAGAGAATTGGCAGACCTGTCTACAGTGGAGGTCTCCTGGCTTCCAGAAGTGTGCCAACTGGAAGCAGAGATATCGTCGGCTATCCCTACTTCTAAATGATCATGGAAAGTCATCTTTGGAAACGAAGAAGAATGAACAAATTCACAGCAAACCTCTCCAATCTGAATTCAGATGTCCTAGTCTCTGATGTTCCCAGCTGAAGGCAAAGGGAGCTGAGAAAGTGTTCAGCATCACTATAAATCAGACCCATGTATTCCTTTCACACATCTCAGTCTCAATGTGTTTCTTTCTCTTGATCTTCTTCTCTGATTTTGATTTATTTCAGTAGTGCTTTCTATACTGAAGAGCAAAGTATCTAACAACCGCTAACTCTTTTCATGGAATTGTTACACAATAAAACTGGTATCTTCGGGTAAATGGGATTTTATGTAAAGCACAGTGAAAAGAATGTTTTTCTAAAAATATATATATCATCTCTCTTTCTTAGTATATTGTAACAGCAGCCACAAATTCTGTATTGTGGAACTTGTTCACTGCTTTATGTTTTTGTGCTTTGTCCTCTTCAGAACGGCTTACTAGATGTTGAGATTCTTTTTTTTTTCTTTTCTTCATTCCCTAATAAATCTTTCTCTGCTTCAAAACGCTGACCATCTGAGTGTTCATTAAGCTAGATTATTTGTGAAGGAGAATCTTGTGGTATTTTCTTCTGATAGTCAAACGTCCTAAAGCACTGCTGTTGAGTTATTCTACACAGAAGAAAAGCCCTCCCCTCCCCTTCCCTCCCCTTCCCTTCCCTTCCCACAATACTCTGTTTTCCCATTTAAATTGCCATCCATCTATCCACAAATGTCCTTTCCAAGAATGTATCGGTCCACTGTTCCTACTATTAGAGACACTTTCTCCTGTTTAGCCCCACAGTTCATTCTTAGAACTCCGCCACTTACTTTGCTCCTTTATCCTTCAGATCCCTCTTTGACTTTGGCCATTTTCGCACTACACTGTTCTAGTGCTATTATTCTACTTTCAACCTCCTGTGGAATTCTGGGGTTTGTAGTTTCCTGAGACCAAAGAGCTCTTTGGCTGAGAAATCTAAATGGGATAGTTCTTTCA
This sequence comes from Iguana delicatissima, assembly GCA_948472985.1. Taxonomy (NCBI): domain Eukaryota; kingdom Metazoa; phylum Chordata; class Lepidosauria; order Squamata; family Iguanidae; genus Iguana; species Iguana delicatissima. The sequence goes on from CAOKZL010004417.1 coordinate 23,122, forward strand.
GTGGGGTTAAAACAAAAATCATTACATTATTTGTTCCTTCTTTGACCTACCTTTTGACCTAGGAGGGATACATCCTCCTGCACACCCCTAGGGACCAGGCAAGACTTTTTGCTTTATAGTTTTTTAAATGTACACATTTCTTATCAGAGAACTGTGCAAAAAAAAATTAAAAAAAATTACCCTACTGTAGAAGCTGAACCACTTCATCTTTAACTTCATTTTTCCGGTGCAATTACTAGAGCTCTGGGAAGGCTGCCAAATAGCTTAGACATGGCCCTGGGAGATGTAGGGAGAGATGGGGCCAAGAAAAGCAAGTTGAAAAGGCAAGCTAGTTGGAGACTGGCAGAGAAGCTGGCAGGGAAAGGTGCCAGCTGAGCATGGAAGGGCAGAGCATCAGGGACATAAGAAAGGAGCATGTTTCCTCTTGCTAAGACTTTGATGGCTTTCTCAGTAGATCAGCCTCTGGCTTAGTCCCTTAATCCTGGCAGCCATCTAACTCCAGGAGGACAGCTTCTGTGCATGTCTGCTTGGACAGTCAGAAGACCCTGGGCTCCACCTGCTGGCTGGAACAATCAGTTGCAAGCAACTTAAATACTTCTTTGAAGAGAAGATTGACTTGGTGAGTCTTACTAAGGAAGTCATGATGTTTGCGCTGATATGAAATCTTCCATGGTTGTCAGCACTTGCAGGGGCAGGAGAGAAGGTTACCATGACAGTTTAGTCCAGAAAGACTATTACTAAAATTGCTTAACAGTAGAAGACCAAATCCAAATCCTGTCCATACTTACTGTGTAAGGTGGCTCAAGTCCTTACCTAGGATCAGCCTGTTTGTTAGTCTAATTCTGACACTACTTACCTACTCTGGACTCAATTTTGCACCTAGTGTTAGTGACACGTGTTCTGATCCTGGAGCTACTTACTGCCCTATAGTCCTGATTCATGGGCAATGGCAATTTCTGCATGGTGTTGCTGTCCCACCATGTGGACAGGATGGCAATGGTCTATAATTCATGCTTTCACACATGCCACTGCCAACCCATCCCGACCCATCACCATCATGGGATATTCACTTGGTGGAATAAATCCATTTCTGTAAATGTGCAAAATGTCAAAATGGGAGAGCTACGGACATGTGTGGTCTTTCTTTCTCCACTGGTCTGTTTGTGTGTGTGTGTGTGTGGGGGGGTTAATGTGTGTTTGCTTAGATTAAGAAAAGGAAATGATGGCCCAAATCCTACTATTAGCCTCAACTAAAGTATAATAAATGAAACAAAGGATGTCCTTGTGGGGCTATTCACCATTAAACAACTGATTTAAGTGGAACTAACCAACCAGTTTCCATCCAATTATGGGTTTGATTACTATTGATATTTACATCTAGAAGAGACCCACTAAATAATTTGGATTTACCTATATGTTGACTCACCATTTAATAATTAATTCAGTGAGTAGTCTACTCCAGTTAAGACTCATCAACAGTATTCAGGGTGAATATATATACAGGCATCCTATATACAGGCATCCCTCCCCATTTGCTAGGTTTATGGGCACAGGATCTCTGTGAAAGTGAAAAAAAGTGAATAACTCCAGGCCTTCCCAAACCATATTTAACACAAAAAAAAGTATGATCACCATCTTCAACCCACCGTGGATTCCTTTGAGGCATCAGGGTTCCTTCATAAGGCAGAAGGGGGTGGCTGGTGGGGCTTGCTGCCCCCTCCGCTGCTGCCCCACATCATTTTTAAGAGGGACTTACGAGCCTCGTTTGCAGTTTCTGAAACTGAAAATGGCCTAGGAAGGCAGCAGAGGTGACAGCAAATAATCCATGAATAATGAAATCCTCAAAAGTGAAACCTGCAAATGGAAATGCTGAGCCAAGCCAAGCCAAGGTCTAGTCCAAAAGGTCCAGGAAGCTGAAAGTCTGCCCAGAGGGGTCAAGGGAACCGGAGCACAAGAGCCAAGAGGCTTGCGTAGTAATTTGATACAAGCAAACAGCAAGCCATGCTGGCAGACTTAAATAGCCACTGACAAGAGGTGTTATTTGTCATTGTTTCCTTAATCTAGCTGACACAGCTTCCCTGAGCTGTCCGTTTCAGCCTCCTCCGTGGCTGGGAGCCAAGGGGCACAGATGAATAATGCCTCCAAATCGCCGGTGGTCCCATCTCCCTCTGGGGCTGGCTGGGGCAACTCTGCCTCCACTTGTCTTTCCACTGGTGGGGATGTTTGCAACTTTGGTCAATCACTGGCTCTGTTCTGGCACAATCAATTGCTCATCCACATCAGAGCTATCATCTATCGCACTGTGTGTGTTTTTATGTGTGTGTATATATATATATATATAAAGAGAGAGAGAGAGAATGTACACAGTAGACACACAGATACAAATACATACATACACATGCACACATTCAAGAAGGACATGGTCAAGGTGGAGCAAGTCCAGAGGAGGGCGACCAAAATGGTGAGGGGCCTGGAAGCCATGCCCTATGAGGATAGACTTAGAGAGCTGGGGATGTTTAGTCTGCAGAAGAGAAGGTTAAGAGGGGACATGATAGCCATGTTTGAATATTTGAAGGGATGCCATGTAGAGGAAGGAGAGGGCTTGTTTTCTGCTGCTCCAGAGACCAGGACAAGGAGCAATGGATTCAAGCTGCAGGAAAGGAGATTCCACCTGAACCTCAGGAAGAACTTCCTGACAGTCAAGGCTGTCCGGCAGTGGAAGATGCTGCCTCCATGGAGTGTGGTGGAGTCTCCTTCCTTGGAGGTTTTTAAGCAGAGGCTGGATGGCCATCTTTTGGGAGTGCTTTGAGGGTGTTCCTGCATGGCAGGGGGTTGGACTGGATGGCCCCTGGGGTCTCTTCCAACTCTACATTTCTATGATTCTATGATTCTATGATTTGTTTTCATAATATCAAAAAAGGCAAAAAACCAAAAACAATTATTCAGACAGGAAACTTATCATATAATATAAAACCTTCTTTCCCTTTACAATTTTTTTAGCCCATTACTCTATTAATCCAGTTCTAAAATTATTGTCTAAATAGTAGACACAAAATTTCTAAACAGTAAGCATGCCGTTTACGTTTTCTTCAAACACTATGCTAGTTTTTACTCACTTATCCATATCTTTTGTTTTCTTTATCCAATATCCAACTTCTGGCTCCGTGGTATCCCATGTGTGATTACGGCCTGTCTGATAAAGGTGCTGGCTGTTGTTAACTATGCAGAATTTTCAAATATTTGAATTTTAATTATGTATTATAACTTTGTTTTAATTCTGATTTGATTGGGTTTTAACTTTTGTATTCTGTGATTTTTAATTTTTTGTAAAAATGTAAGCCGCTTTGAGTCCTTACCAGGAAAAATATAAATAAAGATGATGATGATAACGATGATAAAGATGGTATAAATAAAGATGGTGATGATAACGATGATGATGAGAGCAGTAGCAGCAACAACAACTTAAATTTGGGTAAGACGTGTCAGTGATTGCTATATAATCAGTGTTATCATCACATTTCTAAGCTATGCCCCTCCATCATTTCTCTTTCAAATATGTGGCAAGGTATTTCCAATTTTCTGTAAAGTTATCTAAATTTTAATCATTTAATAACATAGCTTGTCCATTTCCATCATTTCATATAAATGTAGAAGCCACTTTTCCACATTAGGTGTCATAGTATCTTTCCATTTACTTGCATACATAATTCTTGCTGTGGTAATCATATATTACAAAATTTTCCAGTATTTCCTCTCTATGTAGTTCTCTACCACGTTTAGCTTATTTAATAAATAAAACTCTGGTTCCATCAGGAATTGCTTTCTATTGTTCTAGTGAATTTTCTAATTTCACTGTGAATTTTCAACCAATATTTCTTAGGTTTATCAGATTGCTGCCAAATATGGGGAAAAGTCCCTTGTTTTTTCTTTCCATCATCTATCGTTGTACCCTTCATAGATTTTTGCTAATTTCTCTTTGGTGTCAGATGCCGTCTGTATAGTATTTTGTAGTCGTCTTCTTTTAGGTCATAACATCCAGAAAAATTAAGGGTGAAGTTAGTTTTGGACAGAGACTTTAGCACACTTTCCAAGATGTCAGCATAGGTACCACATTGTTGTGTTGGAGGTGAAAACTTTCAGGGTTTCAATGACCTTAGCAGCTTATGGCACCCGCCTTTCCCTAAATCTCACTTATTCTAAGACTTATTTTTATTCTTATTTATTTATTTATTGCACGTCACCAGCTAAAAGGTTTTCATGTGTCCTGAACTCACCACCTGATGCCCTCATTTGATGACAACACAAACATATCTGATTGTTCCTCATTCCTCAAAATCTTCATTGCTTCACTGAAGCTGCACATTTAGGTGTGTTTATCTGGCATTACTTTGCAAGAAAGAGATAATTATAAGGTTGACAAAAAAACATACCTCCCAAATGCGGACTGATTTTGGCAGTGCATATTTTTTTTTCCTTATTGTTATATTCTTAACCCCAGGGGATGTTTATGTATTTGAAGTGGTATTAAATTATAGATTAATATGTTTTCTAGCTAGGGCAGGTTCTAAAGTGAAAGTATTGATTTCAGTGATACAGATCATGAACGTGTGGGGAGACAGTGTGAAGAGGGGAACTAAACTAATGAAGCCTCCATTTTTTCCTCCTTTTTCTGAATATCTCAAGTTAATTTTGCACAGGAGTGACTATCAATTTTATTTCAGAGTGCATGGTATTTTTTAACCTGCATGTGTGTGTTTCTTCATATTTAAGACTGAAGACATAGAATCATAGAATCATAGAAATGTAGAGTTGGAAGAGACCCCAGGGGCCATCCAGTCCAACCTCCTGCTATGCAGGAACACCCTCAAAGCATTCCCGACAGATGGCCATCCAGCCTCTGCTTAAAAACCTCCAAGGAAGGAGACTCCACCACACTCCGAGGCAGCATGTTCCACTTCCGGACAGCCCTGACCGTCAGGAAGTTCTCCCTGAGGTTCAGGTGGAATCTCCTTTCCTGCAGCTTGAATCCATTGTTCCTTGTCCTGGTCTCTGGAGCAGCAGAAAACAAGCCCTCTCCTTCCTCTACATGGCATCCCTTCAAATATTCAAACATGGCTATCATGTCCCCTCTTAACCTTCTCTTCTGCAGACTAAACATACCCAGCTCTCTAAGTCTGTCCTCATAGGGCTTCATGGCTTCCAGGCCCCTCACCATTTTGGTCGCCCTCCTCTGGACTTGCTCCAGCTTGACCAGGTCCTTCTTGAATTGGGGTGCCCAGAACTGGACACAATATCCAAGATGAGGTCTAACCAAAGCAGAGTAGAGTGGTACCAGTACATCCCTCGATCTAGACACCATACTCCTATTGATACAGCCGAGAATTGCATTGGCTTTCTTGGCTGCTGCATCGCACTGCTGACTCATGTTCAGCTTGTGGTCTATGAAGACTCCTAGATCCCTTTCACACGTACTGCTATCCAGCCACGTGTCCCCCATCCTTTATTTCTGTATTCCATTTTTTCTACCTAAGTGTAGGACCTTACACTTCCCTCTGTTGAATTTCATTTTGTTAGCCTTGGCCCAGCTCTCCAATCTATCCAGGTCGTATTGAGTTTTGATCCTGTCCTCTGGTGTATTAGCAACCCCTCCCAATTTGGTGTCATCTGCGAATTTGGTGAGCATGCCCTCTATTCCTTCATCCAAGACGTTGATAAAAATATTGAACAGCACTGGGCCCAGGACAGAACCCTGTGGCAAACATGTTTTGTTTTGTTTTATTTTCTGATGGAGAAATGGAAAAAAAAATTAAAAAGATTCAGAGAGGAGAGTGCAGCTTTAACCTCTGCTGCCATAGAGTGGCAGTAGACAAGGGCCATTTCCTCACTACACTGCTATAGTGCTGTTATTCCTCTTTCAAAATCCTGTGGAATTCTGGGGTTTGTAGTTTACTGAGGGCAAAAAGATCTTTGGCTGAGAATTCTGAAGCCCCCCCCCAAACTGCAAATCCCAGGATTCCATAGGAGGTTGGACATGGAGTAATAGCATTACAACAGTATAGTGTGGAAATGACCCAGGTCTAATGGTTTTAAGCAACAAAAAGGTAGATTTCAGCTGAGTATTTGGAGAAACTTCTTGATGGTAAGAGGGGTTCTGCAATGAAACAAAATACGTAGACTGGTGATGGGGTCTTTTTCTCTGGATGTCTTAAAAAAAGACTGAATAGCTACCTGCAGGGGATGCTTTAGATGGATTTCTTGCATTGAAGGGGGGATTGGATTTGATAGCCTATCAGGACCTTTCCAGTTTTCTAATTCTATTGTCCCTTTCCTATGTGTGGCATAGTGCCTTGAGAATGCCAAAGGAACCAGATTAAACCTCCAACTGTTAAGGTTTGCAATGGCTCACAGAAAGCGAGAAATTCAGGTAGAGGACCAGCTGAGGGACGATAGAGGACCAGCTGAGGGACCAACGACAACTTCCTATGTACAGTAAAAGATCGTACTTGTGAACATATAGTGATGGTGAGCTTAACATTCTTAGGCTGACTTAAAGGACAATATAATTTCTTTTGGCCCTGGATGTCCTCTGTTCACTATACCAGCTGTTTTACCTTCCCATTAACTTTACCCATAAAAATAAATAGGTACTCGTTGCGAATGGAGTCTGTTTCTGTTTCCATTAAATCTGCATGTTTTATACGGACGTAATTCTTTGCCAATTCTGTTCTTAAAGGAAGCAACAGGTATTGCTTGCAATTGCTGTCATGTTGTGACAAAGTTTTGAAAACTACGTAGTTTCAAAATTACGTAGTTTTCAAAGGTGATTTTCAATTTGAGATTTTTTTCTGCATAAAATTCTCATGGGGCATTTTGATGCAGAAAACAGCAGAATAAGATGTTTTTGAGTGGGAATAAGTTGTGCATTTTTCTTTCCATAAATTTTGTACAGAATAAGGTCTGAACTGTTGTGATTCTTGTTATACATTGAAGATTCTTGATATATATACTTTCAGTTAATTTCATCTCTAATGTACACTATCATCGTTTAATCACATCATTGTAAACAGCACAAGGGGATTGAAATTAATTCAACTCTCTCCCTGGTTATGTCAATTTGGAAAGTTTGTAGCTTAATGGAACTGGCCATGAATTCTCAGAGAGAAGGTCTCAATTTTGTCCGGAATCATAAATTCCAATTTGGT
>CAOKZL010004418.1:0-30271 GCA_948472985.1 Iguana delicatissima
TCAGCTTATAAAAACAGTGCAGATAAAAAATAATACAAAACATAAAGTATAAGCATAAAAATATTTTAAAAACACTCAACAAACTGTAAAGTTGAAAAAATTAAAATTCATTAAAAGACTAGATGCAAAGCAGCAAAACACCATTGAAATCCCATCACAGTCAATTTCCAAAAGCCTGAAGGAATAAGAATACACACACACACACACACATTCTTTCTGGTGGAAGGACAATAGAAAGGAGGCGTCTTAATCTCCCAAGAGAAGGAGTTCCAAAGTCTGTGTGCAGCCAACCGAGAAGGCCTATATTTCTGTTCCCACCCTACAAGCCGAAAATGTGGTAGGACAGAAAGGAGGAGCGGGAATAGGCACTGGAAAGCAAGTACAGTCAATCAGCAGGAAAGAAAGGAGGTGAGGCTCCACATGCTTATGAATGATCCAGATGTATTTATTTTATCTTTACAAAGCCCAACACGTTTTGGCCTGTGTTTATAATTAATTGGCCTTATTCAGAAGCTGCATTAAAAATAAACACAAATATATAAATATATAAAGGAACAACATAGAAATAAAATTATATAATAGTTCTAAATTCACATGATGACGTATACTATATAATAACAAAATACATAAGTAGGGCTGTGTAGCTCCTGTCAGAAATGATTTATGACCCTCAAATTTGATTGATTTATGACTTGTCAGATTTGATTGATTTATGACCTGTCAAAAATGACTGACACCTATCTCCCTCCCTCAGAAGTGCTAGGGCGGGACATCCGGAATGGGCTGTGTTCCCTCTCCTCCCATGTGGTCCAAGCCGTCCAATGGGGCGATTACTAAATCAGGTTTTAATTGGGCCCCAGCGGAGTCACGTGACCCCCTCGGATCCACGCGGGCCAATCAGTGGCAATTTTCAATGCACGCTGCCATTGGCCCAGCGGGATCTGTGAGCCCGCCCCACCACCCTCGACCAATAGGGACGGGTTTGGGCCCCTGGGAATCACGTGTGTCAAACCGGCCAATAGGAAGACCCCTTTTGAGAGAGATATCATGGGGAGAGAAGCGGCCATTTTTGCATGCCCGGACGAGTCCTGTGGAGACAACATGGAGGCGCCAAGCACCCCTCAGAAATGCAGTACGGATACAGATAAAGAGAATTGTCCACCAGAGGAAGAGTCCCAAATGTGGCACACTATGTGAGACTCTCTCTCAGCAGAGAATGCTGTAGCGCAGGTAAAATGGGAAACATCTCTGGAGAGTTCGGGGCTACCTTGGGGAGACTAGAAACTAATAATCCTTGTTCTCATTTTTCAGGAACCTGGAGCAAGCGGTGGTGAGGTGCAAATTGCTGAAAGGAATGCCCAGGAGCCATGCACGATAGCATTGCTGAAGCTGGCATCCATAGGAGAAATACAGGTTTGTGAACATACATGCGGGTCAGTTGGTGAGACATGTTGTATAGGACGTATTTTAAAACTATTCTCATTGAATTTTAGGACTCTGTAGAGCCGGTGACCACAGAACCTGCACATGTCAGAATGCAAAGGATCTTGGGCCTGGAAGCAGCATCCATTTCATCAAAGAAAAGATGGAGAGCAATGAAATCTTTGACAAGAGTCACCCTTTATGTGATTGTCAATAAAGTCCTTGATTAATATCTAGAGAGAAAATGTTGGGCTTGTCAAGAAAAATCTGAGGCTCAGCAACCACACACTTGCCTAAGGTGGAATAAAAAAATTATATCTAAACATTTGAGAAAAATATGCAGTAAAATATGCTTTGCAAATGTACTTCAAGAAATCATCATAATGAAGTGGGTCAGGCCTGATGACCACAAGGAGTGGGAAGAAAAACAGAAAAATTGTCTTTGCAGATGCGGCCTTTCTCTGTGTTTGATAAAAACAATAGAACTCTGTAAACGCTGAATCGTAATCTTGCTTTGCCTTGCAGTAGAAATGTAACCAGTTAGTTAGTTGAAACGTTTCAAGGCGCGCAGCAGAACAGTTCATTGTTCATTGTGTGAGAAAACGAAACTTATGCTGTAATGTATGACACGTTTGTCGGAATGTATAAAGACTTGAACAATCTAAGAGGCGGGGCCGGTTTCTTTGGGAGTGATCCCAACCGGTACAGCTTACTGGCCAGAAGGAAAATAAAATCTTTTTTTCAAACCGAGGTCTGATCTCTGACTTGCCACTTTAATAATAGCATATGGTTTAAATATTCTGGAGTTAAAACCAGAAAATGTGAATCAGGTTTTGAACACTCTGACTGCAATCATGAGCTGAAAAATCCTTCAAATTTCTAAATAAAAGGCTGAAGGCTACTGACAATATATAGATTATGTCCAAACTGTTGTTAAAAAGAGACCTTATAAATGGTTCCTAACAACTGTAAATAACTGTTGAATTAAAAACAAACTTGCTGTAAATATAAAAGTGTTGAATAAAGGAATATCAACTGTTGTTTTATTTGTCTTTTTTCTAAATTCTAAATCCTGAGTTGGAATAAAATATTATTGTGTTGGCTGATAATAAGAACACATCCATTTAGGCCCCTTTTGTGGTTTTGAAAAACAGGAAAAATAGGGAATGTTTAAAACTTCTGCTTATCTTCTTCCCATGCTGTTTGTAAGGATCATTCCTTAAATATGAAGCTTAGTTGTTTATGGCCTATACAAGAGAAAAGAGAAGCCAGATGCAAGTAAACATGACATATAGGTTTGAAAAACAGGAAAAATAGGGAATGTTTAAAATTTCCAGAACTTCCAGGCTAAAACTAACATATCGACATCAAAAGTCCTAAAGACTATAAAGAGGTTTCTAATAGTTCTTAAACTTTAAGGACAGCCTTTCATTTCTGAGATAGGTAAGTATGTTCATATTTTAGCCTGTGTGTAATATTTTCTCTCTCTCTCTCTTCCATTTCATTCATGCATTTTGTGTGTGGGGAGGGAATTCTATTATTTTCTAAAAAGCTTCCATTTCATTCATGCATTTTGTGTGTGGGGAGGAATTCTATTATTTTTTGAAAAGCTTCCATTTTATGCATTTTGTGTGTGGGAAGGGAATTCTATTATTTTTAAAAAAGTTTCCATTTCATTCATGCATTGAAAAGCCATGACATATGTGCTGTATAGATTTTTATTTGTTGCTATATGCATTATGAAGTCACAGCTACAGTGAAGTGTGTAAAAAAAAACCAGTGCAAATCCCTCTCTCTCTCTCTCTTTATGTGTTTAAAATGGTACAATCCCTGATGTATATATTTGTTTATATTTTATTTGAGAAGTTTGTAAAAACAAAAACAGTGCAAATGTTTGTATATTTTTTTATTTAGAATTGCAGTAAAACATTTAAACAGGAAAAAAAGCCATTTGTATGTTACAAATTTTTTTTAAAGGCTACAAGACTTTTCTTGACATACTGAATTGCAAGTTGTCTGTGTTGCTCAAACATCTTTACACCAATAGAGTTACCTTTCTGTAGTTCTGTGTGATCCATTCTCCATGTTTTTTTATCAAACATTCTGCATAATACTGTGAAAGATCTTGCAGAGCTCCACCTTGCAGAGGGTTTCCATTCTCCATTAAGGTCTTAGTGAGAAATCCGGAGAACCCCAAAATAGTTATAATTCTTCCCCAGTTGTTCTGTCCATCTTCAAACGTTGTCTCCATCACTAACTGAAAAGTGTGCTTGGCAGTTTCAACTGAATTTATTTGAAGGAAAGTGAACTTTTCTTCCATTTCATTTTGAACCCTGGAAGAAATTTGTTGTAAAAATAAATATTCTTTTTGAAGGTGCCTTGGGGTAAGTCTCCACACACCATACGCAAAAAACATACAAAGAGGCGGTATGTTTGTTCCTCCATGTTCTCTTGAGGATGTTTCTAAAAGAGACCGCTCTCACACACAGAGCATGCGCATAATCCTTTGTTTCACTGGACAACTTGAGCATGTCTCAGCATGCCTCTCTACAGTCTGTTCAAGCTAGCATGTCCATGCATGGCTCTCTTTCCCTTCTGTGTTCAAGGCTACCATAGAATCATAGAAATGTAGAGTTGGAAGAGACCACAAGGGCCATCCAGTCCAAACCCCTGCCATGCAGGAAAACTCTCAAAGCACTCCCGACAAGTGGCCATCCAGCCTCCGCTTAAAAACCTCCAACGAAGGAGACTCCACCACACTCCGTGGCAGCACATTCCACTGCCAGACAGCCCTGACCATCAGGAAATTCTTCCTGAGGTTCAGGCGGAATCTCCCCTCCTGCGGCTTGTATCCATTGCTCCTTGTCCTGGTCTCAAGAGCAGGAGAAAACAAGCCCACTCCCTCCTCGGCATGACATCCCTTCAAATATTTAAACAGGCTATCATGTTCCCTCTAAACCTTCTCTTCTGCAGACTAAACATACACAGCTCTCTAAGTCTGTCCTCATAGGTCATGGCTTTCAGGCCCCTCACCATTTTGGTTGCCCTCCTCTGGACCTGCTCCAGCTTATCCATATCCTTCTTGAATTGGGGTGCCCAGAACTGGACACAGTATTCCAGATGAGGTCTAACCAGAGCAGAATAAAGTGGTACCAATACCTCCCTCGATCTAGACACCATACTCCTTTTGATGCAACCAAGAATTGCATTGGTTTTCTTGGCTGCTGCATCACACTGCTGACTCATGTTCAGCTTGTAGTCTATTAAGACTCTAGATTCCTTTCACACGTACTGTTAGCCAGCCACGTGTCCTCCATTCTATATTTCTGCATACCATTTTTTCTGCCTAAGTGTAGGACCTTACATTTCTCTCTGTTGAAATTCATTTTGTTAGCCTTGGCCCACCTCTCCAATCTGTCCAGGTCCTTTTGAATTTTGATCCTGTCCTCTGGCATATTAGCAACCCCTCCCAATTTGGTGTGATCTGCAAATTTGATCAGCGTGCCCTCTATTCCTTCATCCAAGTCATTAATGAAGATATTGAACAGCACCAGGCCCAGGACAGAACCCTGTGGCACCCCGCTAGTCACTTCTCTCCAGGATGAGAATCTGCCATTGGTGACCACCCTTTGGGTACAGTCAGTCAACCAGTTACAAATCCACCTGACAGTAGCCCTGTCCAGCCCACATCTTACTAGCTTCTTTGCAAGAATGTCATGGGGAACTTTGTCAAAGGCCTTACTGAAATCAAGATATACTACGTCTACAGCATTCCCTTCATCTATCAAGCAAGTAACTCTATCATAAAAAGAGATAAGATTAGTCCGGCATGACTTATTTTTGAGAAATCCTTGCTGACTTTTCGTAATTACGGCATTGTTTTCTAAGTGATTAGAAACTGACTGTTTGATGATCTGCTCCAGGATCTTTCCAGGTACTAATGTCAGGCTGACTGGGCAATAATTATTTGAGTCCTCTTTTTTTCCCCTTCTTGAAGATTGGGACAACATTTGCCCTCCTCCAGTCTGCCGGAACTTCTCCGGTCCGCCAAGAGTTTTCAAAGATTATAGCAAGAGGTTCCGCAATGACCTCTGCTAGTTCTTTTAAAATCCTAGGATGCAATTCATCTGGCCCTGTAGACTTGAATTCATCCAGAGTAGCCAGGTATTCCTGTACTACCTCTCTACCTATTCTGTGCTGCATTTCCCCCACTTCCTCACCTGCTCCCCAACCACCAGGCTGAGTGTTTTTATCCTTTTGGGAAAAAACTGAGGCAAAGAAGGTGTTGAGGAGTTCTGCCTTTTCTCTTCCTCCTGTTATTAATTCACCATCTTCCCTGCGCAGTGACCCTATCGTCTCCTTCTTTTTCCTTTTGCTGTGGACATATTTAAAAAAGCCCTTTTTATTGTTTTTAATGTCTCTGGCCAGCCTAAGTTCGTTCTGTGCTTTAGCCTTTCTGACCTTCTCCCTACATCTCCTGGCTACTTGCTTATAATCTTCTTTGGTGATTTCCCCCTTCTTCCATTTTCTGTACATGTTTTTCTTAACACTTAGCTCAGCTGAGAGTTCTTTAGTCAACCATTCCGGTTTGTTCAGATGCCTTCCATTTTTCCTCCTTAATGGCACAGTTTTAGCCTGTGCCTTCAGTATCTCCCTTTTAAAGAACTCCCATGCATCCTGAACTCCTTTCTCATTGACTATTCTTGACCATGAGATTTCAGCCAGCAGTTCCTTCAGTTTACAGAAGTCTGCTTTTTTAAAATCTAAGACGAGTGCCTGGCTACACTTGTCTTCTCCTCCCCACTGAATGCCAAATTCTAATAGGGCATGGTCACTCTCTCCTAAAGATCCAACCAGTTCTACGTCATTAACAAGGTCTTTCCTGTTGGTCAGGATCAGATCCAGAATATTTGATCCCCTTGTCGCTTCTTCCACCTTCTGGACCATGAAATTGTCTGCAAGACAAGCAAGAAACTTGCTGGACCTTGCTGTCTTTGCAGAGTTTGACTGCCAACTCCTATCTAAATATCCTTTTATTCAGTTTGTAGAGGGTTTGCCTGATAAACTTGATAATGAAGATTTGTTACCCCTCAATAAAATAAACTTCTTGGTGATAGACGATTTGATGCTGTCTGCCTGTGATAATAGTGAAGTTTAAAAAGCCTTTACTCAGTACGTACACCACCGGAATCTGAGTGTTTTTTTCATCACGCAGAATATTTTCTGCAAGGGAAAAAGCATCTGCACCACTAGCTTAAACGCAAAATACATGGTGCTGTTTAAAAACCCAAGGGATAAATTACAAATTGCTACCTTGGCTCGCCAAATGTACCCAGGAAATACTAAGTTTTTCATGGAAGCATTTGCTCATGCTACAAGCAAAGCATATGGCTACCTCGTCATTGATTTACAGGCTACTGCGCCAGAATCTTATAGGTTACGAACCAGCCTTTCTCCTCCAGACTGGCCTACAGTACACACTGTGAAGAAAGGTCAAGCTGCTTACAAAAGGGCTCCCCTTTAACTCCTTTCCAACTATTGTTTCCGCATTCCCTTCAGGTCAACATGTCTGGGTGTGTGGGAAAAGAAACCTAGCTGTCTTATAACTTCTCATTAAGATGCCCCCATCCCAGAGAAAAGTTTTATGCACAGCTTCAGATGACCTGGTGGCAGCCATTTCAGAAATAGCTCTCATTGCTTTAAAAGGCAACATTCCTCTATCTCCCCACTAGATACGCGTTTTGAAGAAGAAACGCCATCTCATAAAAACACGGTAACAGGAGAGTTTCTCTGAGAAGGAAAAAGCATTTGGTGAAGCAGTCTGGGGGCTTTTTGGACCCTTGTTAAGTTTTGCGGTTCCCTTAATAACGAGATTTTTTGCCAATCAATAATGGAGCACGCAGAAAAGATGTATTTGGTCCCTAGCCATCAGCTAGAACAATTAAAGGGGTCATTTCCTAAGGAGGAGAACATCAGAACTAAGGCCATTTATGCCTTGGATCCTGAGATGCAGAGGATTCTTCAGAGGACTGACTTAATAGAATATGAAAAAGCTAAACACTATGATGCTCTGCTTCAAAAGTATTTAACTCACATCAGGCAGAAGGAAGCAGAAAAGGAAAACTTAAACCTGATTCTACGTCATCCACAGCAGGCATCTCAAAATGTTTCGGAAAGCCCCTTTGAGCCACTCTTTCAAGAAGTTCTGGAAAACCTGCCTGCTAGATACAAGAATGCAGCAAGGGTGTTGTTAAAGAAAATGAAGCAAAACCAGAGTTTTTTTCATGGGATGACAAAGGCTCATTTGTGTATAAAAGGGAACCTGTAATGGGGTCAAATATGTTGGATTTGGTCAAGGGTATTACTCAGATGCATCCCTTATCAGCCAAACACACTCCGAAAGGTTGGGAAGTTTTTATGAGGGCCATGGCAGAACTAAATGTTCCATCATCTGTAGTGGGGAATCCTGCCAACAGAGAAGTTTTGGACAACCTAAAGAATCCAAATGAATCCACACCACGACTGCTTCGCACACCCTACCTCTCCCGCAGGACTTTGAGAAAACAGAGACAGACTAGTCCTCCTACATGGGTCCACATATGATTCTTCTGATGTTTTTCAGAAACAGAAATAAATAATAATTAAAATATATTTCGCTGTCTATGACTCTTTTGCTTCGCGATAAAAAATACACATACATAAGAAATTCCTTTTAAAAACACTTCGTAGAGGGTATTTGTTGGCAAGATCGCATGTGAAAAGCATTGCAGGTTGTACACCCCTGGGCACGCTGAAACATGTTTGAGACAAGCCCGGGCATGTTTGAGGCATGCCTGGACATGTTTGTCTTTGTTTTTACATAATCTACCACCATTTCATCGCTTCTTTGCAAATCGTTAGATTATAAGTCTTGAATATTTTTAAATGTCAGTCCTTTACAGCGGTGCTGCAGAAGAACACTCAATGGTATCCACAAACCACAGAGTCTGGGGCTTGCACATGTCTGGTTTGAAACACGGCTTTGCTGGCATTTTTTCTTAAAAATTTCATGATGGTTTTAGGAAAGAGAGGGTAATCTGGAGGGTGTCCATAGCCGTCAAAAAATTCACCTTTGTTTTCTTCTGTTAAGTAGATAGCTAGCCTGTGTTCTCCAGGGAGATTGTGAGGGTGGGTGTTGATGACTAGGCAAATAGGCCTTTGTAGCAGCTTCTCTCTAGGGAGCATGTCACAGGGGAAGACTCCACAGAATAGCTTCCGCGTGTACGGATTTGAAGAAAGGATGCGGCTTAATTGCAGGCTGTCCATCTTACATATAGTCAAAAAGGAAGTTTCTCCTGTGATTTATCTCTATCACATTGTTGAAGACACCATATACGATCATATTTACTGTAGTGGGCAAGGGCCTGGCAAATCGGAATTCCACTCTTAGGTTTCCAGTTTTGATCAAAGAATAGTGATCCCCACCTTCCTGATCTGGAATAAGGTCAAATGCAAAAAGGGTATAACCTCTCGCATATTCCTCATGGTTGATTAAAAGAGACCGGTCTTTCATATGCTTGCCAGAAATCTGCACCAAATTCCTGTATTCTCTGACACAGTTTCCATCTTCAAAATTGGGTTGAAATGGTGTTGTTGGGATCTGCTCTCCATCCAGGTATAGGGCCGCAAAATTGATGTGGTAATGTTTAAAGTTAAAAGGGTTTTTGTTGTAAACTCCACTGAAGGCATCATTATCAACCAGACCTATAACCACCTGTTTGGGTAATTGGCCCAAAAAGAGATTTTCCTGATTGGAGACACGGCTTCCTCTTGGGATGCTGAACACTTTCATGCTTACACGATCCACAGGGTATTTAGCATTGCATGTCAGTAGAAACTTCTGCATGACCTAGCCGGACTCCTGGTGCCACTCTCACCTTCTTCACAAAAAGGGAAGCTGATAAAATTTGTACTTTGTACTGGTTGTTTCATCATCAGTCATTAAGATGAAAGCATCTTTGTTGCGTGTAAGTTTAATTTTTATGTCAACTCCATTTAGCAGCATTTTTTCTTGAAAAAACAGGTCAGAGTGGAGAGGCCCCAGCAGATCTACATTTCGACTTTCAGCCGTCAGGTTTGCTCTTTTAATAAAACCCTGATTATTCCCTTCCAGATCTGCCGATTCATGTTCTCCAGCTGTATCTTTGTAAAATAAGCCTGCAGAAAATTGGCTTGCAAGGGTGTCTTCGCTATAGTTCAGCAAAGATTCAATGAAGGCTCTGTAAGGATAGCAGTTGTTGCTCTGGCTGAGACGATTCCCCAAAGTCACATCCAGCTGGCTAAAGATAGAGGCTATTGGATAATTCACAAGCCCTACTTTAGCATCTTGGGGAATGTTTGTATTATTTTCCTTAACAATTTTCAAAGAAATATATAGAACAGTGGTTCTCAACCTGTGGGTCCCCAGATGTTTGTGGACTTAAGCTCCCAGAAGCCCTGAGCATTGACCATAGTGGCTGGGGCTTCTGGGAGCTGAAGTCCACGAACATCTGGGGACCCACAGGTTGAGAAGAAAAGGTTGCTTACCTGTAACTGTGGTTCTTCGAGTGGTCATCTGTGCCCTCATACATTAGGAGCTTTCGCGCCTGCGTGGTAGCATTCGGAAGATTCTAGAGCTCGTTAGCTTTGGCAGGAACCCCTCCCCCACGCCGGTACTGCGCATGCTCCTCCTGCCGACTAACGGTCTCTCCTCAGTTCTGGTCCGCCGAAGCAGATGGGACCTGAAAAAGAGGGGAAGGCAGGGCGGGGATGTATGAGGGCACAGATGACCACTCGAAGAACCACAGTTACAGGTAAGCAACCTGTTCTTCTTCTTCGTGGTCTCTGTGCCTCATACATTAGGAGACTGTGTAGCTTACCAGTAGGATGGTGGGTCAGGTCCCAGATCCTAGAGCACAGAAGACAGCACAGCATGTCCGAACCGGGCATCTCTCCTGGAACGGCAGTCGAGCCTGTAGTGGCGCACGAAGGTCGACGGCTGGGACCAGGTCGCCACACGGCAGAGTTCCAACAGGTCGACGCCTCGCAGGAGGGCAGCAGATGTCGCCACGGCCCTGGTGGAGTGGGCCCGAAGCAGGTCTGGCGGAGGCTTCCTGGCAAGCTCGTACGCCAGTTGAACAGTCTATACCACCCACTTAGAAAAGCGCTGGGTGGATACTTTGTGGCCTCTCCGGCACTTGCCATAACAGACAAACAGGTGGGGTGTCTGTCTGTAGGCTGCAGTCCTGTCTTTATAGAAGGCCAGCGCCTGACGCACATCAAGGGAGTGGAGGGAACGCTCAGAGGTGTCGTCGGGTCCAGGTAGAAGGCCGGCAGGATGATGTCCTGGCTGAGGTGGAAGTTGGACACCACCTTCGGCAGGAAGGAAATGTCAGGCCGGAGGACCACCTTGTCGCGGTGAAAGACTAAGTCTGGTTCATCGCACCGTAGCGCCGTCAACTATCCCGCCCGCCTGGCAGAGGTGACGGCCACTAGGAACGCGGTCTTCATCGCGAGCAGCCTGTCGTCCGTCGTGGCCATGGGCTCGAAGGGCGGCCTCGTCACTGGGACAGCACCAATGACAGCGACCACGGCGGTAGCGGCGGTGATACCAGCGGGTAGAGGTGCTGCAGGCCCTTCAGGAACTGCTTGACGGTACCGTCCCTGAAGATAGCGCCCGACGGGGATCGTGGGGGCTGGTATGCCACGATCGCGGCGAGGTAGACCTTGAGCGACGGGAAGGCCAGGCCCTATTGCCGGAGATGGACGAGGAAGTGGAGCACGGTACGCAGGGTGACAGGCGATACCGGCTCTCGACATTCCTCGGCGAAGGCCACGAAGCGCTGCCACTTGTAGTGGTAGTTCCTTCGCGTGGACTCCTTCCTGGCCGCGGTCAAGACGTTCCCAATGGCTGGATCATCTAGGGCGATATCCTCCAGGCATGGAGGGCCAACAGCGGCAGGTCCGGGTGCAACACCAGTCCGTCGGAGTGGGACAGCAGGTCCGGTACCGTTGGAAACCTGAGAGTCCTGCCCCGGGCGGCCTCGATCAGGGGTCCGAACCAGTGCTGCCTCGGCCAGTACGGCGCTACCAGGATCTTCGCGATCACACGGCCCAGGAGCGGGAACGGAGGGAAGGCGTAGATGAGCCCTTCGTCCCACGGAAACTGGAAGGCGTCGCCGATGGAGCGGCGATCGTGGCCGGCCCTCGAACAGAACAGACGGCACTTCGCATTCTGGCTGGTCGCGAAGAGGTCAATGGTCGGCTCGCCCCATCGGTCCCGTGGACAGGGACCACTCGTGATGGGAGGTGGTGTCCCTGCTGAGGGCGTCTGCTGTGGTGTTCTCCTGCCCCGCCACAGGGTGTATCCGGAGCGGGACGCACCAGTCCCAAAGTTCGAGTGCGATGCCCAGCAGCGTGGTGGAGTGCGCCCCCCCTTGTCTGTTCACGTAGTGGACCGCCGTCATGTTGTCGGTGAGGATCAACACCATGCGGCCCGTGACCAGGTGTCAGAACGCTCTCAGGGCCTTGTGCCAACAGTTCAAGAGAGTTGATGTGGAGGAACAACTCATCGTCCATCCACCGGCCTCGGACCCGGAGATCCCCGGTGTGCGCTCCCCAGCCGAAGAGCGAGGCATCCGTCGTATCGTGACCGACGGCCTGGGTTCGCGGAACGGCATGCCTGACAGCAAGTTCCTGTAGGACTGCCACCACAGGAGCGATCGGCGTACCTGTTGTGGCAGGGGGTATCGGCAGCGCTGGTCGTCCCTGAGTGGATCGAAGGCCCTGACGAACCAGTGCTGGAGCGGCCCGCGTGAACCTGGAGAGGTAGGTTACGGCGGTGGTTGAGGCCATGTAGCCGAGGAGCTGTTGGATCCTCCTCGCTGACAGCATCGAGGCCTCGAAGGCAGCGGACGCCGCCCGACGAAGTGTCCGCGCCCTCTCGTCTGGGAGGAAGGCCCTCGCCGATACCGAGTCGAGGGTCGCCCCGATGAAGTCGAGAACCCGGGCGGGCTCGAGATGGGACTTCTTGGGGTTGACCCTGAGTTGAGCCGAGTGAGAAGGGACAAAGTCCGATGACTGTCCCTGTACAGTTTCTGTCTGCAGGACGCCACCAATAGCCAATCGTCCAGGTAAGGGTAGACGGAGACGCCTTTCGTCCGCAGGAAGGACACGACCAGAGCCATGCATGGTGAACACCCTCGGTGCGGTGGAAAGCCCGAACGGCAGCACCCGGTACTGGTAGCTGGTGCCGTCCATCGCGAACCGAAGGTATCTCCTGTGTTGCGGGCGGATCGAGATGTGGAAATAGGCGTCTTTGAGGTCTATGGACGCAAACCAGTCCCCTCGGCGGAGGAAGGGGAGGATCGACGGCAGCGTGACCATCTTGAACCTCTTGGGGCGGATGTATTCGTTCACTCCTCGGAGGTCTAGGATGGGCCGCAGGGATCCGTCCGCCTTCGGCACCGTGAAGTACCTCGAGTAGAAGCCGGTGGTCTTGGCTGAAGGCGGGAGCCTCTTGATCGCTCCCTTCTCGAGGAGGGACTGGACCTCTTCCAGTAGAGCCGAGCTGGCCGGGGTGGAATAGTAGACACCCCGGGGCGGAATAGCCTGGAACTCGATGGTGTACCCAGGCGGACAATGGTAAGTACCCAGGAGTCCGCAGTGATCTCCCGCCAGCAGTCGAGGTGCCTGGCCAGGCTCGGGTGGTGGAACAGTTCTACTGGAAGGGGGGAGGATGGCACGGGTGGAGTCCTGAGAAGGCCGTCAAAACCGGGACTTCGTTCCCGAGAACGACTTCTTGGACGACGAAGATGGGTGTCTTCTGGGAAGCCTCCTGGAAGCTGAAGAGGTCGACGGCCTCGACGCGGTCGACCGTGGAGACCGCAGCTGGTACGCCGATGAAGAGGAGGACCTTCTCCACGTAGGCCTCGGCTGGAAAGAGCGGCGAGTCTGGGCAGGTTGGTTTATGCCCATCTTCTTCGCTGTCAGCCGGGTCTTGACAAGGTGATCCATAGCCTCGTCAGTGGAGGAGTGGAAAAGCCCTTCACCGTCAAACGGCAGGTCTTCAATACGCCGATGGCTGTCCTCCTGGAGCCCACAGGACCGGAGCCACGCGTGGCGTCGGAGGGCTACGGCACCGACCATCACCCTCGAGGTAGCCTCCACGGCGTGCCTCGAGGTGGCGAGCTGCTGTGTAGCCACCGCAACGGCCTCACCGAAGATTTGTGTGGCTGAGGCGCGTGACTCCTCCGGCAAGTCAGCAAGGAGTGGAGCGAGTCGGTCAACAGGTTCCGATGGTATGCCGCGAGGCATGCCATCGTGTTCACCGTCCTGACCACCAGGGACGATGCCGAGTAGAACCTTCGGCCAAAGGCATCGAGCTTCCGTCCTTCATGGTCCGGAGGGGTGGTATGTGCTCGATTGCCTCCCTTTGTCTGCGCCGACTCGACCACTATGGAGTTAGGTACAGGGTGGTGAAAGAGGAACTCCGCGTTCTCTCTTTGCGTCCTGTACAGATGTTCCAGCCTATGAGGGATAGGCTGTGCTGACGCCGGCTTCGCCCACGGCTGCTTCATCGCATCCACCAGGGTAGACAGGAACGGCAGCGGTGCGGTCGACAGCGGCGGCTTCCAAGTACTGGAAGACAGGGTCCTGGGCTTGGGGAGCAGGTTCGGTTACCTTCAGGCCAAGGGCTGTGGCCATCCGGAGGAGGATTGCTGAAAACTGGCGGACGTCCTCCGGCGCAGACTCCGGAGCTGGCTCTCCGAACCCCAGCGGTGGGGATTCATGAGAAGAAGGGGTGGACTCAGCAAATCAAGTCCGACTCGTAGGAGCCGCCAGATGGTGATGGCGACCTCTCTGCCTCCTTCTCCTCGGCTGGCCCAGGGGCCGGAGTTGCCAGGATAACAGCCGGAGCTGCAGGCTGCGTCGGTACCGATACGGCCGATCTCGTGACCGGTATCGGAGTCACCTGCAGGGGCACGACCGCGGGCCTAGGACGGTGTGCCGCCCGCGTGGTGGAAGTCGCCGCTACCGTCGGCTGGGCCACAGTGGGCTGTGGCGTCGATCGGGTAGCTGTAGCCATCATCCGCGGCGGTGGAGAAACAGCCCTGTAGCGAGGTGAGGGCTCTGGGGACCGACGGCGACTCGGCGAGCGACACAGGGGTGACCTCTCATAGCGGAGGTAGTGAGCCTCCCGCAGTGGCGAACGAGACCGGCGACGAGGCGACCAGTACCTTGGGTCTGGGTGGTACCGGTCCCTGTAGGACGGCGAATACGAATAGTAAGAGCCGGCCGGCTCGTGCCACACCTGCTCCCGGGCGTACCTTCCCGAGCGACGCCTCTCCAGGTGCATCTCCCGATATCGCGGGGATGGAAGCCTGGTCCGCTGCTCCAGCGAGCGGGACTCGTCGCGTCGAGAGGCTGGGCGCTGTCTGACCACAGCCTCCTCTCGGCGTTCTGCCGAGGGTGGACGGCGACTCGGCGGAGTGACCTCCGTGATCAGCTCGGGCGGTTGAGGAGGCGAGGCCTGCACGACCTGCTCCTCGTCCGACACCTCGAGGATTACGTCCTCTTCCGGAGGCTCCTCTTCCACGGGGAGCTCCATTAGCAGAGGGTCCTCGGCGGGCTGAGTGGGTGGCGGAGTCGGAGGTCACACCACCGTTGGTGGAGAGCGCCGTTTCTCCTTTCTCTTCTTCTTCTTACCCTTCTCCCCAGGCCCTCAGTGGCTGGCGCTTCTTCTGAGCCGCGGTCAGCGGCCTGGAGGAGGAGGTTGAGGCCTGCGAGCCCGCAGGTTCCTTGCGTGCCCGAGTTGCCGAGATCTTCGGTATCCTCAGCAACTTCATTTATCGGTACCGAGCCCGGTACCGGTACCGACGAGGTCGAAGGCACGGCAGCCGCCGCTGCTGCCGAAGAAGAAGAAGGGCGGGAGTTTCTCAGCCATCATCTCAGGGCCTCGTGCACGCAGAGACTCCTCCCAACAGTGGGACTTAAGCCTTGCCGACCTGTTGCGGAGAGTCTGATGAGTGAACTCCCTGCAAATGGGCAGGCCTGAACATTATGCCCCTCACCCAAACAAATCAGGCACTTAGAGTGTCGGTCGGAGAGAGCGACCTTCCTTCCACAGGAGGCGCAGCGTTTGAAAAGAGCCGACATAAACCGAAAGCAAGGCAAGAAGGCAAAGTCCGAGAACGCCAAACACAGTCCGAGATCCGAAATCGTAGTCAAAGCCAGAAAAGGTGGTCAAACCGATCGAGAAGTACCAAAACCAAGTCCGAAATCCGTGAGGGGTAGTCAAAAGCCAAATCCGAAGTCAAAAACACGAAAAGCAGAATCGAAAAAGCAAGCCAACAAGCAGAACCTTCTGTACGCTGAGGCGGACAAGAAAGAACTGAGGAGAGACCGTTAGTCAGCGGGAGGAGCATGCGCAGTACCGGCGTGGGGGAGGGGTTCCCCCCAAAGCTAACGAGCTCTAGAATCTTCCGAACGCTACTGCACAGGCACAAAAGCTCCTAATGTATGAGGCACAGAGACCACGAAGAAGAACCACTGATATAGAAGAATATCATTCAGATCCATATAGTCCTCCCCACTTCCTGCTATAAAAAAATCTAGCGGTGCAGATTCTGACAGAGCTGTCAGTGGGGGCACCTCAATATACAAGCTTCTCTAAATATTTGTCTGTGTGGGCCCAATAGTAAATAGGTCTAATTCAGATTTTGTGCATTCTTCAGAGCCACTGTGGATAAAAGCCATGATTGTGTTTAAAATATATCTGTCCTAGCTGGTTTCCACCGCTGTCTGCTTCTCTTTCTCCTCCTCTTTCTTACATCTCTCCGGTTCTGAGTTTTCTTTCTTCCCACACGCTTCCTTTTAAGGGCTCAGGGAGAACCTATTAACCTCACCCGTGATGCTTTTCTTTTTTGATCCTTCCTCCTTTGGACATACATCAGGCCTGATCCTTCTTGTGGAGCTGTGGGGTTCATTTTATTTATCACGGCCTGAGTCACTTCACCGGCCACATCTTTAGCAATATTATGAACAGCAGTTTTAACGTGGGGTTTAATGATGGTCAGGCCTCTTCTCAAAAGCGGAATGGCTTTTCTGAAAAGGCTTCTGAAAATCTCACCAAGCCCAGACCCATACATAACAAGGATCCCCTGGTATCCAGGAAGCCCATTTCCTGCCTGGGCCCTGTAATAATCTCTATATGGTTTCAGGATCACCATCTTTAAAGATTCAGTATTCTCCTGGGACAGAAGTGTAGCTTCACAATCACCTTACCAAACCAAAATGGCACTTTTTGGTTCTGGTCTGTCTTTATCTCAATGGTGATGGTTTCTGTGTGATGCTTACTTACAGGGATGTAGTGAGGTTTTGTCATAACCAATATTGACATATTCGTTGTTCTGCCCTTGCACAGGCACACAACGCAGCAAAGGCACATAGAAGTCCCCGACTATCTGATGTTCCCCAATATCTGTGTAAATATATAAGGTGTTGAAACCCCCAGTGATGTCTGCTGTGAAGGGTGGATTTTTGGCTGGCTGATTGGGAGTCGATCCTAATATGTGGGCTAGTCTTCCTCCAGTTAGGATTTTGTATGGCCTGTTTGATTTAAGCCTAACCTTTCTGGCCACTGGATCATAATGTAGAAGCACTTCAGGAGGGTCACGGCCCACTGTTATCAAGTTGTTCATGTTTTCCAACAGTTGAGGAACACTGGAATAATAGCCATGTTGCAGATTGAAGGGCCATGTCTTGTTCTCACTTGCAATCACACATTTTGTCTCAGAATTGATAGTATTCCAAGTACGTGGATACTGTATTTCAGCTAAACCTACCTCCCTGGCCCCCAGAAGTTCCAGGGGTCTGGCTAAAGCAATAGTAAAGTTTGAAGTTGTATTCTGTGGAAAAACTGTTGCACAGGCATTGCTGGGGAGTGTGACATAAAATCCGTTTTCCCCCATTTTTCTTTTCGTTCCTTTCTACACAGGTTCACCAACTTCAGAAGCAAACACCCAACTGTTGAACTTGCTAGGCCAGCCTAACCATTTCACTAGGTGCTGCTTTCTCTTGCCCTGCCCTTTAGTGGCTAGGATCTTTTCAATCCCGTGCACTTGATCCTGTTTTGCATTAACCTTCTGTAACTCTTCAGGATAAAAGCTCCCAACTATGTCCTCCCCGTGATAATCTTTCAGCAGGAACACGGGTCTATTTGTACTTCTGATGACTTGATCCACAATAAATACTTCTGTGGTGAAGTTCTGTTCATCCCTTGGCAAAGACACCCTTGCTTTTAGAAATCCTCACATGATCTCCTTTTCTGAGTAGCGGAAGCTCCTTTTTTGTTTGGATAGTTTTTCCATATACTGTTTTCCACACTGCTAGAGAATTGGACTCATTAACATCTGCGGGCCTTGCTTCGATTGTTCGGTGAAAACTTTGATTATAACTTTTTATAAACGGGGAAGCACATCAATATAGGTAAAAGTATTATTAGCTGTGAAATACCTCCACATTTTGGTTTTTAAAGTTCTATTAAATCGCTCCACAACCCCTGCCTTGACTTCATTATTGGTGACAAAATGATGAATCCCATGCTTTTTTAATAGACCTCTTATGGCATTATTTAGAAATTCCCGGCCACGATCAGTCTGTAATTTGTCAGGTTTTCTTCCATCTTGCATGAAAATGGTATTAAAGGCTTTGGACACTTCTCTACCAGTTTTCTCCTTTAAAGCTAAGGCCCAGGCGTATTTAGATAGAATATCTATGACTGTTAAAATATACTTATACTCTTTGTTGTATTTAGAAAAATGGTGCATGTCAACTAGATCAGCCTGCCACTGAGAATCCACTTTAGATACAACAATCTTGTTTCTCTTAAAATGAATTTTCGCTGGTCTGTGTAGAGTATAAGCATCTTGCCCAGAAAGCCTCTGTGTAACCTCCCCTCTCCTTAGTTTTTGTTTCTGTTTTTTGGCTTCCTGAAAGAAGGGGTTCACGCTGCCAAAGCTCCCAACTTCCCCTGGTGAATAATATATATCCCTTAGGATTTTTTCATGCCCTGCCATTTCCCCAGCTAAATAAGTATGAACACACAGATGTAATACAAACTACTTTTTATTGCTAGAAAGACCAGAAAACATATTTACTCCTCAGGAGTAGGTGGAACATTTACAGTCACACAACTCTTGTCAGGTTGTTTCTCAGCAATATCAGCGTCTATGTCTTCTGCTTCCTGTGTGGAAAACAAGGGGAGAGAAATAATATAGATACGTATTTGGTGGGGGTGGCTTTGAGAAAACAACCTATTCCTCTTTCTTCTTGGCAACTGTTAACCCACCCATCAATATTAAATAATAAAAAAGCTCTTACCTTTGAGCTCTCATAGCCTGAATCAATATCCAAGCTTCCATTCATCACCTCTTCAACCAGGGTAGGTAGAGTTGGCTCAGGGTCTCCCGCCTCCATCTCCTGTTCAGTCTGAGTGGCTGGACCATCCACTTCATCTGGGCTCTGTGGGGTATCGGGAATTCCCATCTTCCCTATCCTCTGCATAACTGATTTTAAATTACAACAGCAATCACATTCGAGATCTCGGTCGTGGTCAGCAGAATCCATACTCTGTTGAGCACGCGTTTTCAGGGTCATCAAACGGTGACTGCCTTCTAGGTTGAATATCGAAAGGTGAAAGAGGCCAAGTATAGCGAGCAGGACCACGTCTATTGGGTGTAGCCTCCCTGTTGTCTCTGCAGAACTTGTCCGGGCATGCAAAAACGGCCGCTTCTCTCCCCACGATATATCTCTCACAGGGCGTCTTCCTATTGGCCGGTTTGACACACGTGATTCTGAGGGGTCCAAATCCGTCCCTATTGGTCGAGGGTGCTGGGCGGGCTCACACGACCCCGCTGGGCCAATGGCAGCGTGCACTGAAAACCACCCGATTGGCCCGCGTGGATCTGAGGGGGTCACGTGGCTCCGCTGGGGCCCAAATAGAACCTAATTTAGAAATCGCCCCATTGGACGGCTTGGACCACATGGAGGGGAGGGGACACGGCCCATTCCGGATGTCCCACCCTAGCACTTCCGGGGGAGGGAGATTGATAGGTGTCAGTCATTTTTGACAGGTCATAAATCAATCACTTTTGACAGGTCATAAATCAATCAAATCTGATAGGTCATTAATCAATCAAATTTGAGGGTCATAAATCATTTTTGACAGGAGCTACACAGCCCTACTACTGATGGCTAATGCAGTCAAGTACTTTTTTTAAAACTTATGCTAAATCCAGCAATGGATAGCCAGAATGGCCTATTGTGTACTCTAGTCCTGGGAAATGTGCCATTTCCCTTAGAATGCAGACATGCATAAAAAGTTACATCTTGAAAGTGGTCCACAATGAGAACAATGGGAGTCTGCCTTAAAATAGACTTGCAGGTGTGAGCCATCAGCTTTGAAGTTAAGAGAGGTGGCCAAAACTGGATGGATGGTTGCAGCTAGCGAAGACTAGCTTCATTACCTCTACGTTACCTCTAGCCTCATTAAGCATCATTATCATACTAACTTTCACACCCCCAAGGTGGGGTCTGGTATTATAATTTGGGACTACCCATATACTAATAGAATGATGTACTCATGACATGTATAGGTTTGGATTAGCCAATCACCTAGCATTTCTGCTTCTGTAACCATGCTTAGCAGGGTATAAAGTTGTCTGAGGATGATTTTGAAATGATCTTACCAAATTCTTGTTGCCCTGACTGATTCCCTGCTTGCTGCAAGTATTTTAAATAAAACTGTTAGTTTCTATTTTAATTGACTGGTTTATTTGAATGTGTGTTGTCACCACGACCAAGGCCTTCTTGGGTGTCATGTGGGATTTAGCCTCGGATGGAGGGGAGCAACAGCAAAAATGTGTTTGGGTGGGTGGGGTGGTCATGGGGCAAAGGCCCATTCAGAGCCTTGGCTCCTTCTTTCCTCCATTCCCCCTCTTCCTTCTTGTACTTCTTGGCTAGCTGTGTAGGGAAGGGCTGCGGATGACTCTGAGGAGCTGCCCCTCCACACCTTCTCCTCCCGTCCCTCTGCTCTCCCTCTTCTCTGCTTCTCCCTGCAGAGCTTTTCCTTTCCCAACACAAGGCCAAGGACTGCTTCTCCAACAAGAGCCCAGATTGGGTCCGCTACTTGGGGCGGTGCTTCTACGGTTGGCAGGGTGCATGGTGGATGAATGTGCCGGGGGGGAAGGAAGAGGGAGGAGCTCCTCCCTCCTTGCAGGGACTGCTGGCAGCTCTTCTTACCCCAAGGCACCCCTGGCTACAGTCGCCACCTGGGTCTTCTTCCTTCTCAATCCCTTGCTAACACTTCTGGAGGTTGCCTGATCATCACATTTTGGTCCAATTTTGCTAGATGTTTTGAGAACAATTCAGAGATCTGGGGATGTCATGCCTCGAAAAGAGGAAAGTGATATATTTCAACCATCTTTAAATACCTGAAGGGATGTCATGGAGAAGAGGGAGAGAACTTGTATTTTGCTTCTCCAGAGACTGGAACATGGAATAATGGATTCAAATCTTAAGAGAGATTCCATCTAACCATCAGTAAAGAACTTCCTAAAGCTGTTCAGCTGTTCAGAATAAATTGCCTCAGAAGGCGATGGACTATCCCTTTTTGGAGGGCTTTCAAAAGCGGCTGGATGGACATCTTTCAGGTGTTCTTTAGCTGTTTATTTTTCCATAGCAGTGGGTTGGATTACATGGCCCTTGAGATCCCTTCCAACTCTATGCCTCAAATCAACATCTTCAGTATTACTAAAAATATTAATCTCCTTGCAGTGAAGAATTCCTTTTATTCCACAGATTACCATGTGAGGTTTAACCTCAGATGGAGGGGAGCAATAGCAAAAGTGTGTTTTGGAGGTGGGGTGCAGTGGCATACCAAGGCGCAACAGTGCCCAGGGCAAGGGGACAGGGCGAGTAGTGGGTGAAAGTGGGTGGGATGAATGGTGGGCGAAGTGAGCGGTAGCAGGTGGGGGAGGGGGGGTGGAGGTGCAGGCAGAGGTGGGTGGGGCGAGGGGCAAGTGCCTCAATCGGCAGGCGGAGGTAAGCAGAGCGAGTGACCAGGCGGAGAGCCTCTTTTTGCACCCCTGTAACATTGGCACCTGGGGCAAATGCCTCAGTTGCCCCACCCTAGATCTGCCTCTGCATTAGGGAGTTCAAGACTTAGAACTTTGTTTCCCTGACATTTTTTTTTAAAGATACAGCTAAATACAACCTCAGGTTTGGCACAGTGTGGCACAGAAAGCATGTCCAGGGAGGCAGTTGGGGGAATGGTATCGCTACCCATTTCTACACTGGCACCCTTACAGTCCAAAGACAAAGACCAAGCACAGGAAATTAGTCCTTTGGGATCAATCCAATGAAGGCAAAAAAGATCTTTACCCGGAGGGGTCATGTTCCCACCACCTTCCATCCTGACTTCCTTGTAGAGAGCTCTCTGGATCAGAACCAGGAGATCCCACTACTTACCTGCAAGATAACTTTCTCAAAGAAGACCAGATGCTGGAAGAAGGAAAAAGAACTTTCCCCATTAAGAAATAATCTCTCCTATTGATGTTCCCTTTGAAAGAGAGGTAACCTCCCCGTATACTTTTGTTCTTATTCTAAGCATAGGGGGAAAAGGGGGAGGAACAGTAGAGCCAAAATGCAAACTTCCTTCTCATCTTACAGTAGGCAATTAGTTTAAATTCATCAGTGGCTGTTTCTTGCTGGATTTGCTCTACATACCAACATTCAAAAGTGCTAGGAATCTCAGGAAAATTTTGTGAGAACTCTCAGATAATTATTTCCCCAATTGTCAACTTGTTTGCTTATTAATGGATACCCTTATCCTTCTTTGGATACTCACAAAATCTGACCAACCTGAAATGGGTTCCTTATTCCTGGCTCTTTATTGGTGTGAAAATTTTAAAAAACTAAACAGTTAGCTACCATTCAGATGAATAAAGAAACAGACTTTGAATGTCTCAATACCCCCAAAATGTCTTTTAAACAACCTCATTTTCATATGGGGACCTGGAATAAGGATCCAACTTCTGCCTTGTGAAAAATGTTTGCAGGGAAGAAGGAAGAGAATCACCTCCTGCCTCTCAGTCCTCCAATGGCTGAAGGAACAGCCTTATTCCACAACTTTCAGCACCAGGTTTAAGGTTTTGCCTAAATCTCTGCTGTCACCATATGTGAAGACTTTCCTCAAATTCACTGCTACCACCAAGGGGGAGGTCTTCTGTAATCCCCACCTCTGCCACCAATGTAAGGACCTCTTCCTGTCCCACTCCGGTGGCCAAAAAATGTGGGAGCCTACTACATGCCATCAAAGTTCCTCTGTGGGATATTGTGCAACTTCTATCCTCAGTGGACACCAACTGTCCTCATCTTCTGCTGCAACCACACACCTCTTGCATGAACCCAATCTTTATACATACAATATTCTCAGAGGCTAAGAAATGTATATATATAAAAGCAACACTTTACTAGTAGAAATCGAATATGACAAACTAGATTAACAGTAGTAGTAGTAGATCAATAGTAGTCAACCCAGGTGTCATCCATTTTTTACCTATGCATTTCATTTTTCTTGTCCAAGTGCAGTACCTGTTGAAATCCATATGGTTAATTTTGGACCAGCTCTCTAACCTGTTAAGATCATTTTGAATTACGATCCTGTCCTCTGGACTGTTAGCTACAAGTCTACCTAACAGTAGCATTGCCTAGCCCACATTTTACTACCTTGTTTACATGGGGGACCTTGTCAGAGACCTTACTGAAATCAAGGTACGTTATGTCCACAGCATTCTCTTCATCTAACATGCTAGTAATTCTATCAAAAAAAGAAATAAGATTAGTCTGGCATGATTTTTTTTGAGAAACCCATGTTGACTTTTAGTAGCATGGCAGTCCTTTCTAACTGCTTACAGATTGTTCATTTAATAACCTGCTCTAGAATTTTTCCTAGTATTGATGCCAGGCTGACTAGGCAGTAATTGTTTGGATCCTCTTTTCCCTCTTTTGAGGATGGGGACAATATTTCCCCTCCTCCGGTTGGTTGGGGCTTCTGCAAATCTGCAGGAATTCTCAAAGATTATTGCCAGAGGTCCTGATACTGCTTTGTCCAGTTTTTTTACTATCCTTGGATGTAGTTCATCTGGTCCTGGAGACTTACATTCATTTAGAGTAAGCAGGTATTCCTCCACTACCTCTTTAGCTATGTTGTGCTGCATGACCACACCATCTCCTTCATTTTCCACAGGTAGAGCACTGTTTTCCCTTTGAGAGAATACCAAGGCAAAGAAAGTGTTCAGCAGTTCTGCCTGTTCTCTGTCCCCTGGTAGTATTTCACCATCCTCTCCATATAGAGGCCCTACCATTTCCTTGTTCTTCCTTTTGCAATGGACATAACCAAAAGAAAGCCCTTCTTCTTGTTTTGAACCTCTCTAGCAAGCCCGAGCTCATTCTGCACATTAGCTTTTCCGACTTTCTCACTACAACTTGCCAGCTATTAGTTCGAATTCCTCTTTGGCGATTTCCCCCTTTTTCCATTTCTTGTACACATCTATTTTAAATCTCAGCATCATTGAAAATTCTTTGAACAATCACTCTGGATTCTTCAGATACCTCTCATTTTTCCTGCTCATTGGAATGGTCATAAATTGTGCCTTCAATATCTCACTTTTAGGAAGATCACATCCATCATGAACTCCCTTCTCTTTTAGTATTCCTTTTTTTAAAAAAAAAAAATATTTTATTGATTATAAAATGAAAAAACAAGAACACAATGTGATAAACACAAAAGTGAAAAAAAGGAATAAAAAAGCTTACATTACTATTTCTCTCCAAATCTATTAACATCATATCCTTATTCGACATATTGTATTTCATATTATTTATATATTTTTGTTACATGTATCTGGATCTCATGCTTGTTATAGCCATTATTTTATAATACTTTTATTCTTATCTCTACCTTTTTCAACTGTTACTAAATATGATCTTATCACAAAACATATTATTTCTAACCCTAAATGTGAACGCAGAGCCAATTATGTTTCAGCTTACTCCACCTTCCAAAATGGTAGTTCTTCTTGTGTAGGTATGACACTTTTCTCTTTTATTAAAACCTTTTCCACAAATATCTTCCATATTACTTCATTCTCTCTCATTATTCCTCTTTACATCTTAATTCTATATGTTAGCTTATCACTAATTGCAATTTCTACACTTCTTTATACTAATATTCTATTTGAAAATCTTCTTGAGTTTTCCATTTTCTTGATATAATTAACCTTGCTGCAGTTAGTAAATTTGTAATTAAATCTTTCATTGCCTGGGTACAATTAACCCTATCAAATCTAGATAATAATGCTATATTCTGATGTATTTGTAAGTCAATTTCGGTTATCTCTTTTATCTCTTTAAACACCATTTGCCAAAATTTCTGTACACCTTCACAATTCCACCACATATGTCCCAATCTCTTGACAACCCCTCCAACACAACCTTGAATAATTTTTATCTATATAATTTAACCTACTGGTGTTAGGTACCATCTCCAAACCAATTTATAATAATTATCTTTTATCCTTATGGATAAATTTTTTAAATGACACTGATTCCAAATTTTTCCTCAATCCTAAAAATCAATTTTTTGTGCTAATTCGTCCTCCCATATTTTTTCTAAGATATTCATCTTCATGTCTTGACAACATTTTATACTTGTGGTACCCTTCAATATCTCATTTTCCTCCATACCATCTCTTTGTTTCATCATTTGTTCAAATTTAGTATATTCTCCGAAATCCTGATTATTCGTATTTGTATGCTCTAACTGAATACAATTAAGCCATGATACCTTAGTATCGTGCAATCTCTCCTTTATTTTATTTGTCACTTTATTCATCCAATTTTTTAACTTACATATTCTCTGCCTCTTTAGTTCCTTCTCTAATTCACCTCTCAGATTTGTTGGAAATTCTTCTATCACTACTGCTGGAGTGAATGGCATTAATTTTTCCTTATTTTTCTTCCAAATTTCTAATATATTTTTCAAAAAGGAGTTTTCTATATTTTCTATCTAACTGGATTCCAAAAAACAAACAAACAAAACTAATCTCCTCTCAATTTCTATTGCTTCCGTCTCTAAGCAATCTAAATCCCCTTTTCCTGTTACTCCATCTATACTACATCTCAGTTGATTTGCATTATAATACCATTTTAAGTTTGGGAGGCCCAATTCTCCTTCTTTTTGAGATTTGGCCCAGTATCTGGTCCCAACCCACCCATTCCCGGTGATTTCCCTCCTTTTAGATTATCTATAACTTCTTCCATTGCTTTTTCCGAAACCAGTTGTTCCATCAATCCCTTGTCCTCCTCCATTATTTTTATTTTCCAATTTTTTTCAATATATTCCTTAATATTACCCACTGACTTCCTCTCTGCTGAATATATTTCTTGGTAAAATTCTTCAAATATTTTTATCTTATCTTTCATCATCCTACAAAACTTACCTTTTTTATCTTTAACTACACCAATCATATTCCCTGCCTTTTTAGACCCTGCAGGTCTGACCAACATTTTAGAGATCTTATTACTATATTAAAAAAAATGCCTCCTCAAATATATCAATTTCTCTGAACCTCATTGATTTCTATTTTCTCTATTTCTTTTTGCTTGTAATTCTACATACATTTGTTTACTCCCATCTGTTATCTATTTGTTCTCTAATTTTTTAATTTGTTTCTACCTTTAATTTTCTCTCTTGTCGTCTTTTTAAATTACATGACTCCTTAATACAAATCCCTCTTACAACCGCTTTCATAGTACCCCATAACACCACTTGAGAAACCTCCCTATTATTAATATCCCAAATATTTTGCCTTTCTCTCTCTATCTTGCTCACTATATCCTTATAATTAAGTACTCTGGTGGTCTAACTTCCATCTTTTCACTTCTCTGTAATCCTTCCAAAATGCAATATCCATATTTACCAAAGCATGGTCCATGACTTTTATTACTCCTATTTCTCTGTTTAATAACCTTGGCACCATATTCTTTGAAACAAAAATGAAATCTATTCTAGAATAGTTTTTATGAACCGACAAATAATATTCACTACTTTATTCAACGCTGTAATATTATTACAGTATTATTACAATATCCCTTATTGCTGGGTCAGATCTATCTTTCCACTTATCCATAACCATAGTGAAATCTTATGCCATAATTGTAAAGTCTCCCTGCATATCCTCCAACTCTTTAAATACTTTTTCATAAAATTCTTTTTGTTTCCCATTTGGAGCGTATACATTAACCGAATACATATGTTTCTCCCTCCATTTCCCCTTTTATAATTACAAATCTTCCATTTTCATCTTTTCTAACTCTAGATACATTGAAACTACATCTTCTAGACATTATAGTTGCTACTCCTCTTGCCTTGGAGGTACCATACTCTTTTTCATAAGTAACAGCCCAGTTCAATTTAAGTTCATTTGTTCCTCCTCATGCTAGATATGTTTCTTTTAGAAAAACTATATTCGCTTTATCTTTCTTCAACAATGACTCTGTTCTTCCTATCACAGATCCCAAACTTTTCACATTCATTGTTAACTTCAAGTTATTAATTACATTACATATCTCCAAAGGCCTTCTACAAATGTTTTTGACTCTTTTGAGTAGTACATCTATTTCCCCCTTCCCTTCCTCCCACTTTCCCATGCCCACATATACAGTTTCCCCCCTTCCTTTCCCAAGCCATCGATTCCCAATCCTCACTCATGGCCTTGTCAGACCCTCCCAGGGGGCAAGAGAAAGCCACGTTCCCCAGCACAGAAGCAGGTACCTCCTCCCACTTGTTTATTGTACACGTCCCTTCTATTACTACTTTGTTTTCTCATTATTATTATTATTTCCCAAATACATATATATATATATATAAAATCAACGTTTTTATTCTTTTCATCATCTCTATATCTCCTTGGATCCTCCAGCTGTACCATCCCCTTAGATCCTCCAGCTCCACTCACTTTGTCTCTGCTTCTTCCTCCATCAATTTCAGATCTTTCAGAAGCTCTATTCCCTGCTCAAGGGAGTATATCTTGTATTGTTTCCCTGGCCACTGAAATCTCAAAAAAAAAAGGGGGAAAAAAGGGTATCTTCGGCTGTATTTTATTCCAACTTTTTGCATAACTGCAGTACAGGGTTTGACTCCTCTTCTCCAGTTGTTTCCCGACAGAGATCACGGAAGATTTCAGTTGTAGTATCACCATATTTCAATAGTCCAGGAAGTTTTCTAATTGCTTACATCAAAGTATCTTTTTTATTGAAGCTTGTCACTCTCATGATTACGTCTCTGGGAGTCAGGCCTCTCTTTCTTGTTTTGTCTCTCTGAATATGCTCCACTTCCTGCTCATCCCAGGTAATTTGACGAATAATACTTTGTAGCCATTTCAAAACTTCCTCCTTCAAACTTCTTGTGGTTTCACTTGTGATCTGGGAAAAACTGTGAATACGAATGTTATTCCTTTGATTCCTGTCCCGTAGATCAATAATTCGCCATTCTGCTGGTCCAGTCTTGCTGTATGCTCCAGTATTGTTTTGTGTTGATAATTTTGCTTTTCTTGCAGGGTATCAAATTTTTCCCCCGTTTTTTGTTATACCTTGAATAGTTTCATTCATCTCATCCAATATTTTAGTGGTTATTGTAACTCATTGTTCTGAGTTAAAGCTTGTAGGAACCATTTTTAAAAATCCCTCCATTTCCTGCTCCATTCTTTCTCTTCCGGTTTTGTGCCTAGAGTCTTAGATTTCACCAACATTTCTGGGGCTTTCTTCTTTTTGTTTGGTATTAAACTGTCAGTTGATGCTCTGATTAAATGTTGGTGGCTTCTATCTGATGGTCTTTTCCAAGCCACAACAGGCTGTTTAGATTCGTTTTATGGGCCTTTTGAGTCTTGGACATCAGCCAACTTGCTGAGCAGGAAATTAGCTGCAAAAGTGAAAGTACACTTTATGTCTAAGTTCAAACTTCAATTAAGCTTCAATTAGTCAGTTTTTATTCCTGCAGAAGACACTCCAATGAGTATATTCCCACAATCTATTGCTTGCAGTGTTCTGAAGCTTTAGCAGCCAACTTTGTCCAGTCAGAGACTGCAGCAAAAGTGAAAGTACAGTCTATTTATCTTTCTCTCAGTTTAAACTCCAATTAAACCACTCTATTTTATGCCCCACTCCTTCCAATATAGATACTCGCAATTACTCACTGTCTTACTTCCATTTAGAAGAGATTCTTTAGCTTTTTATTAACTTGCAGGAGAATATGCTTCCAGCTCCTTACGCCATCTTCGTGGTTCCTCCCCCGCTTTTAGTATTCCTGACCATGGGATCATTCCCAGTGTTTCCCTAAGTTTACTGAAATCAGCTTTCTTAAAGTATAGAATGCATGTCTGACCACGGTTGGTTTTTCCTTTCTCTTATAGAATAAACTCCAGGAGAACATGGGCACGTCCACCTAGGGATCCTGCCACCTCCACCCCATTAACTAGGTCATCATTATCGGCTAGGATCTGATCTAGAATAGCTGTCCCCCTTGTTCTCTCCTCCACCTTCTGGACTCTGAAATTGTCTACAAGGCACATGGGAGAAGGAGGGGGGGTTTGGTGGGAGACTTGGATATTTTGCTTGGGGCGGTGTCCTTCTCCATGGAAATTATGCTTCTAAATCTCTATCATGTTCTACCAAAAATGAACTATCTTTTCCAAAATGTGCCTGTTATAACAAGCATTAAACCTTTTGTTCAATGGAAAAGAGACATAATTAAGTTCATATGGCAGGGGAGGAAACCAAGAATTAAATGGAGAATCATGATGGACACAAGAGGGGGTATAGACCTGCCAGATGTACAAAAATACTATAAGGTTGCGGCATTCACATGGCTAAAAGACTGGTTAAATCTTCAAAATGCAAGGATGCTGGCGTTACAGGGAGCAGACTTAAGAATGGGATGGCATGCCTACACGTTTTATGGAAAAGCAGCAGTAGACAAAGATTTTATACATCATTTCATAAGAAATCGCTACTTAGAATATGGAATGATTACAAGAAGAATATAAGGCAGTTACCTAATTTGGTCTCCCCACAAGAAGCTTTTTTTGGGAGATGGAAAGACTCAGATAAATTGCTACAATATGAAGACTTATTAGACACAACAGATGACTCTGATGTGAAGATGAAATCAACAGAGGAATTGGAAACTGAAGGAATAAAATTAAGCCGGTTTCCCTAGAGATAGTTAAAGAAAAGATTTCAGATGGATGTACAAACCTATGGAATACAACAAAAGGAACACATTCATTTACTGAGAATGTTAAGAGAAAATCCACCACATTTATTAGCACATTTGTATAAAGAAATTTTACAACAAGAATGTGAGGTAGAGACAGTTAAAGCTGCAATGTTACAATGGGCACAAAACGTTGGACACTCAATATAGTTAGAACGGTGGGAACAAAGTTGGCAACGTACACAGAAATTTACTACCTCCCAAAATTTAAAAGAAAATTATTACAAACTGTTTCATAGATGGTACATGACACCAGAAAAACTAAAGACAATTTACAAGACAGGTATATGTCAATGTTGGAAATGTCAAGAGAACTCTGGTACGCTATTTCACATGTGGTGGTCATGTCCTAGAGCACAAACATATTGGAAAGAAATACATAAGAAAACAAGTTCAATTTTGAAGATTGAATTCGGGATGACACCCGAATTTTAC
>CAOKZL010004419.1:0-29850 GCA_948472985.1 Iguana delicatissima
TCTATTGTAGTGAAGAGAAACCAATCAGCTTTGTACACCACAACTGTGTCCTCTCTTGAACATGCAATGACCCTGCACTGTAAAATGTATAAATTGCTGTAAACGTGTGGGGGTGGGGCTGTCTCGGTCTTTTGGAAGTTATTCCACCGAGATCCCAGCCGGCTGAATAAAGGTGGAATTTCCTTACGGTGGGTCTAATCTCTGACTTCTGCAACAAAAGGATACATACCAATAGTTTCAATCTGTTCTAAGGAACATCTTGCAAACTCATATGCCAGATAAAAATTCTCCAGTTTAGAAAATTCATAAAACGGATTGGCAGATAAAGCAAATACTTATATTTATGACGAAGGCTGGAATCTCACATCACCATCTACGTTATGTAACTTTGCATATACTTAACTAAGTAGCAGAGACACTAAGGCCATTTCTGCACTAGAGACCATTAGGACATTGCAGTGTTACAATCCCGACATCGCCATTTGTGCAATGCCATCAGGTCAGGAATGCTTTTTTCCACACCCTCCTGCTTTAAGTGGACGAGTTAGTGGTATTGCCACCAGTGTTCCTTCTGCACTTCAGTGTCCTTGGCCACTCCCTCTCCATGCCTTCACCCCATGCCACTTCCCTGATTGGTCTTTTTTGTTGTTATTTTTCTTTGGAAGCCCTACTAGCAAAGCAATGTTGCAAGGGCAGGACATGCCAGTACACTATTGCATTTTCAAGCTATGATGCTTAAAAATATTTTTAAAAATAAAAAGTTCTAAATCAAAGGAGAAATTTAAAATAAACATCAATAGGTGATAGCTTTTGAAGTTACCATGCCATGAGAGTCACAGAGGAAGGGACAACCTGGGCACACCCACAGCTTGCCTATTGCTGGATCCATGATAACAGGAAGCACTATCAAGTGCTTTTAGTTCTGCATTAAGATGGCTGACAGGATTGAATAGCTGATAGAGGCTCTTAGTGGATTTTTTCTGGAAGTAGAATATGGTGCATGAGAACAGGATAGCAGCTGGATAGTGATGATGTCATGTGGTAAGGTGTCTCCTGAACCTGAAACAACCCTCTGCTATTACACTATAGCAACATTGTGCGGAAATGTTCTAAGGAACTCTGGGAATGAATTGCAAATATGCATAATAGGACACCAGCAAGGACATTTCTGCACTGCACTGTGCTATTATTCCACTTTCAACATCCTGTGGCATTCTGGGGTTTGTAATTTACTGAGGCCCAAGAGGTCTCTGGCTGAAAATTCTAAAGGCCCCTCCATAAACTGTAAATCCCAGGATTCCATAGGATGTTGAAAGTGGAATAATAGCACTGTAACAGTGTAGTGTGGAAATGGCCCAAGAGCGCCCAATGCACATTGGTGACCGTTGCGCATAGGTGTCAATATGATTCACTTCCTGTTATGCATCAGTTCCATTGCATAAAAGTCCCTTTGGCAGTTTGGCTATGTAAGAACATAACCACAGCCCTCTACTGGGTACTGCCCAGTTCTGATTCCCACAGAAATATGTCTACTTAAGAAGATGTTAACTCCCTAACAGGATTCTGGCCAATATTTCTTAGAAGCTCCTCTTTTTCCAAGAAGAAGAAGCAGGAGGAGGAGGAGGAGTGGTAGTATTGATTTGTTAATGGGTAATTGATTTCAAATAGTTAATCATGTCTTCATATGGAGATACTAAGGCTTAAATTACTATGGTTTCAGACTTACCCTTCTGATAATTCCATATGTGTAGCTGCTGGTTGTAATTATTCATTGGAGGACATCAAGCACTCTGCTCATGCTTATGGGCACCTTTCATCTTTATTGCCAGGGACAAGAACTAGCACTCAAATTTGTTTGGAAGCTGTTCTTTGATGAGCTTGGCTCAAAGCTAGTCCTTCTACTTTGCCTGGTGGTGTTCCCACTTGCTCAGAAGAATATCTGTTAAAAAATGAAGCCAGCAAAAAGAATAACATGGCCAAAGTAAATTATTTAAAAATCCAATTGTCACACATGACTAGCTAAGGTGGTTTTTCAGCTCTTGGATAAGGCCATCTCTTTCTTTAAATGAATTGAAACTAATTAATGGCCTTGATTAAATTATCTTCTGCCCCAGACTGATCTGCATGTTCCTGAAATAAGTGATTCCATACCTTGAAAAAGTTACTTTTCTGAACTGTTACAAAAGTTACTTTTAATGACCATCCTTGGCTAGTGAATTCTGGGAGCTGCAGTTTAAAAAAATAACTTTTCTGAAAATCTGGGTAAAACAAACCCAGAGGAACAATGCTATACTTCAGGAGGCCCTAACAATAAAACACCATAGTAGGTTTACGAACAGGAATATTTCTGTGGCGGAGGGGGGAGCAAAATGAGCATTGCCCAGTCATGAAATTTTCTTTCACTTCCCCCCAAATTTCTTGCATTCCAGAAATTTAAAGCTTCAATAGAGCATTTAGAGCAGGGGTAGACAACAATGGAAGGCTAAGGGGCTGTCTTAGGCCCCTCCCCAGAGACCTTAGAAGGCCATACTTCTCTTCCGCACTTGGTCCTGGAAAGACCCTATAGGAAGGATAGGAGGAATTTTCACCATGCTTTAGGGTCTTCCCATGCTATTTTAGGTCCAGAAGAGGTCTTTTTTTTGTTTGTTTGTTTGTTTAGCAATAGGAAGTGAGTAGAAGCCATTTCCTGTAGCAGTGGAGCTTGGAGTGCATGGAGGGGGGCAGAGGGTGGGGCTATGGCACGGGGGCGTGACCACAGTGCACGAGGGTGTGGCCATGGGACGTAGCCATGGGGCACAGGGGCATGGCTGTGGGTCGAGGGGGCATGGCCACAGCACACGGAGGAGTTTCCACGAGCCAGGACACCCCAAAAACATTGCAGCAGGAGTGAACCATCCCCATCGCCTCTGACCCTACATGACTGATTTCCTGTTTATTTCCTCTTTCCAAAAAGGCTTCTTCTGGGCATAAAATTTGCCCAGGGATCACAAAACATGGTGAAAATGCAACTTATGTCCCCTGGAGGATATTTGGGGGGCATTTTTTTCTGAAAATTTCTGCAGAAATCTGGGATACCAGGTTCATTTGGGGGCATTTTAGAGGAAAAAATATTTTAAACTCTGTGTGGCTCTAGGGATCAAAAATAAGCTCTGTGGGAAGCTCAGCATTTTCTGATTCAGAAATATAGTTTAAGGGGTCCAAAGAACTGAGACAGGCAAAGTCACCCAGGAAATGCAAGTGCAGCAAACTTTCAATATCTAACTCTTCCATCCTAGACTTTAGGGATTTTAGCAGGGGGCAGACATCACACTGAGGGCAATGATTTCATATTGCTCCTCTTAGAGCTACTGCCCTCTTTATGAACATT
Organism: Iguana delicatissima; assembly: GCA_948472985.1. NCBI lineage: Eukaryota > Metazoa > Chordata > Lepidosauria > Squamata > Iguanidae > Iguana > Iguana delicatissima. The sequence goes on from CAOKZL010004419.1 coordinate 3,368, forward strand.
ATGATACCTACAGTGATGGCATACAGACTTCTGTGAAGCTAATCATCAGACAAAAAGGCACTGAAATCCAGCCTTGGTGTTTACATCGTTTTTAGATATGATTTATCAGTCAATGATCTCCAAACATTTTTAAGATTTAGCCCAACCAGTATGGCTAAGTCTGGGAGCTGAACTCCAACAATATCTGTAAATTCCTTACTTGAGAACTGCTGGAACATTATTTTGTTCAAAGGACTTCACATATACAAAGTTAGCCCTGGAATAAATAATGGCATGGATGTCCCCACAACCATCAGCCAATTTTTAGTATTGTCAGTTTGTATGGCTTTTCAAAATAGCAAAACCTAGCACAGTTGAGCTGTTTGTTTAGAAAACACAGCACTACACTGGTCACTGAAAAATAAATATAGTTTAAAACTTATTGAGAGAAATTTGCTTTTGTAGTTTTTTCCAAGGTAACTATAGAAAGGGGGTCAAAAGGACCTTAAAGATACTGCTTTTCATGCTAGCTTACTGCAGACAGTGCAGACAGACTCAAGATATACTGAGCCACTAAGCATAGCTTGACACACACACCCGCTTTGGCTTTGTACCCAAAATGGTGGCTTTGTACCCCTTCTAAGGTAAACTCAGCACATACACTGGCCATAACCCAACCTATTCAAGATATCCAGAGTTAAAGTATCCCAAAAAGATGGCTATCCAGCCTCTTTTTGAAGAACTTCAGAGAGAGAAAATCCACCACCACTTTGGGTAATTGTGTTCATTTACAAGTGTTCTTACCAGTAAGATGCTTAATAGCCATGCAGTTTTTCACTAATTTTCTTCCCAAAAGAAGCAATGAGTGATTTTAGCAGTTTTCTTGTCACTGCAAGAAAGTGTTTTTAAAAAATCTCCAGAGCCTGCTGTTGAACACATAGTTAGCATGTGGTGTTTTCTTAGAGACAACAATAAATAAATGCTGGGTTTTGTGCAAAAATACCATGAACCAATTTTGTATAGAATAAACTCTTAATTATGAAGGTTTCCTTCAGGCCAGGATTCTTCTCATCAGGATTTCCAGCTCTTTAGAAACTCATCTTTTGTCCATTTTCTGAATATCTTTCTATATTTTTCTTACTTGCAATGTCTATTCTAATGTTCAACTGAAATCTAAATTTCTGTAACTTAAATCAATTAGATCTAGCCCTAGTCAAGAGAAACAAGTCTGTTCTGCATGCTAGCCCTTTCGGCAAATGTGTCCCCCTCCTACATTTTTGTTCTTCAAGCAAAACATAGAATACTTCTAGATGGGACATTTTGGGCCACTGTACCATACAATGACATTGTTCCTTCAAGTTCACAAGAAGTCTAGATCAAGAAACTTTTCCTTTGGCCGTGACAACAGACTGAATCCTATCAGTTAATAGTAACTACAGAATGTCCATTGGATCAATTGTTAAATAATAAGTCAATGGCCTTTTCCACACGGGGTTTTTGAAACGGCACAGTCCATCCTCCAAGGAGGAGGTCTGCACCTCGGACCGGACTGGGTCAGACCTATTTAAGGTAGATCCGCACCTCAGTCTGGTCCGGAACGACCCCAAGTGGTCCTCCAGCATGCTTTTGAAAGACCTGATTTTTCCGGTCTTTCAAAAGCACACAGTGCACCACTGTGAGCCTGCTCCCTTATGCAGATTCATAGGCTCACACCAATGCGAGCCTGCGATGTGCCCGGGGGTGGGCTTTAGGCTGGCGAGCTTTAGCACTTGGTCGAGATCCTCGACCAACCGGAAGTCACCATTTGGAATGCCGGAGCAATGCGTATTGATGAGCATGCACTGCTCCAGAGCACTGTGGACCAGACCGGGGAGCCGAAAGGTCCGGTAAGTAGCGGCGCGGGGCAATTCCCTCGCCCGGTGTGGAAAAGGTTAATATCTACCTAAATAGAATTGATTCAACATATCAGCTCTAATTGGGATTCAGGTCAATAAAATATTCTCAATAATGCTACTGTTATCCCAAAATATGGGTGACTCAGGGGTCCACCTGCAATGCCAGTACCTCCATGTGACAATGGGGAATTAATTGGCTCAAAATTGGGAGACCTACAAGAGCGGGGTTAACTTAACAAAATTTTTCCACCTATGTTTACAGGATCATGCAGGAAAGAACCAGCCTGAGAATCAAAAACGAAAACTAAAAATGTGTTTTAGTGAAAGATTCACACACACACACACACACACACACACACACACAAGATCCAAACAGTCACACACTTGCACAATGACTAACCAAAGGTAAAGGGAGGAAAGTTGTCGATAGAGGACTTTTAGAGTTCAAGTGATAATTACTAGTCTGGAGAAAAGTGAAGAAAACGGCAATGTGGCTTAGGGAGACGCCTAAGGACAGTTCTCATTCAGGAATCAAAAGGACAGCATGATTTTCAGTAAGTTGAGAGACTTCAAGAGACTGCTCAAAATCAAGGGTTTTTATACCCAAAATCTATCCTATAGGTATGGGTATGAATTGCTCTCCAAGCCAAGTGGGCAATAGGAGTTGTAACACAAACAATAAGGTCCAAAGAGAGTTAATGGTCTTAGGCCCTTTCCACATGGGGTAAATAACACAGTGTAGCATGACCTCGACCAGAGGTCGTCTACCCCTTGGAGTGCGCGGGATCAGTTTAAAATTTGAGGTTCCACACCTCAAACCGCCCTGACACGGCTGTAAGGGGTGGCGCCGCGTGTTTTTTAAAAACCACATTTCATGTGGTTTTTATTAAACATGAGCATTCTACCCATCGCAGCACCCCATGTAGATTTGCAGGCATGCGCAAGCGCATGCCTATGCCTGCAGAGCTGCCGGGGGGCAGGTTTCCAGCTGGCGAGCTTCTCCAGTTGGTAGAGAGCCTTCAGAAGCCGGAAGCCACCATTTTGGGTGCCGCCAGATGCCGCTGGATGCCACTGGAGTGTGGAGTGGCGAATGCGCACTGCTCCTCACAGCGCCGGAGTTACCCGGATTCAGGTAAGCTCCGTTTCCGCGTGCACTGCCCCGTTTCTCCCCCACATGTGAAAAGGGCCTTAGTGTTTAGGAGACAAAAGGAGTAATGGCTGTTGTAATAACTCTGTATTGTGGAGAAGTTGGCAAGTCAAAGCAGGGTAACATCCAGGTGTGAGGGATCAGGGTTAAAACAATCACAGTTTGGTGAGAGCTTCCCCCTTCTGCTCTGAGATGTCCAGCTTTTAGCATAAGCCAATTGTGTCTAGAATTGCCTTGCAATCTGCCTGACAGTGGCTTCAGTTTTGCTTAGGAGGGGGTGTGGCTCACCTGCCTTCTCATCTCACATTTACAGTCAGTACTTTTCCTCTTTCCAGCTTGACCTTCCAGTCAATTCAGGTTTCATCTTAGATTAATGCCAATTAATGTAGTGCCAATTAAATAATTTTGCCAATTAAAACATATTAATCTTTGGGAGTTATGTGAGGCAGTAACACTACTCCAATTTTTAATAACTGTTTTAGTGTGTTTTACAATTAGCACAGCAGCAGTATTTATCCTCAATAGTATTGTTGCAGTTTTCTACTACTGAAGTAACTATTATTTTTCCTTGGTGTTTACTTCCAGTAATGTTACTGCAGTTCTTAATATCCTTAAAACCTAATGTAAACAATACATATAACAGAATGCCAGTAAACATATAAATGTCTTTCTTGGGATCTTTGTTTCTATCATGGTGGAACTGAAGAGTGAATACTGGCACTTAAAATATGAAAGGGGAAGCACCAATGTAGCCACCACAATTTTTTTTTCTCTTTTATCTTATCAGAGAAATTCCATTAATGAGAAAAGATGGAACAGCTACACAGTGCCTTTGAACTATGAGCAGTATGAGCATTCTGTCTGGAAGTGCCATGCTTACTTCATTCAAACTTTCCTCACAGGATTTGCTTCCATGCATGTAACACAACTGGTGCATACAAACATTTTCTGGTGGAAACAAAGTTGTGGGGAAAGTTTTAAATGTTTAAAAAGCCAATGGTAATTGCTTAACATTACATTGGCTACAATCCACCACAATTATCTTCTGTGAAAATCTTATACAAATGATCACACTTGTAATCTATGATTTTTCAGTGAGGTTATGTAGATGTTTTCCAGTGGATATTGCTCAGTTTGAAACATCTGTGAAGACTGTGACATTGAAGTATGCTTTTCAACAAGTCAGTGTGAGAATTCAGTATATGAAACACAGGAACTGACGTTTCAATAAGTGCTCTATATTTAGCATAAAGTTAGTTAATAAGAAAAGCGATATCCTTTTTTCCTGACCTCTTTGCTGAACTGGCTGAGTCCTGGCAAATTTAACTGTGTGCTTCCAAGAATCTAACCAGAAAGCAGTGGTTAATGTTGTTTAAAAAGGGTTTAAAAGACTGTCTGTGTATGATTATCGCAAACGCCCTATTGTTCATGTACAGTATAGCTAAAAAAATCTGACAATTGGCTAATACCAGTTAGTGGCTTGGCCATCAGTGGGAATAGCTATTACACAGATTTTGAGTTTTTTATTTCATGATGTTTTAATAAACATTTCTTGAGCATAGCACTATACCTGCTATACGTTCTGATAGCTGGATTTGAAAATTAGCTTTAGGGTCTCCATGCTTTGCTTTCTTAATGATGTGAAACATAACTGCCTCAACTGTAATAAAGATGAATTACTTTTTCATAAAATAATGAAACTCCAGTAAACATTCAAGGTTTATCGCTTAATTTATCCCCCAGCACTTCCAGAGAGGGGTTTTTTTTTCATGCACCATTTTTAATATTCCCAGTCATTAGATTTCAATAACTAACTCGGTAGCTACGTGCTTCTCATTTCCCTGGACAAGCAAAATAGGCTGTAACTTCTTCTTAGTTCGAGTACTAATGCTGTAATTTAGAACTTCTGTCAAGATGAAAGATCTTTCAGGGGATTTACCGTGGACCCATGGCAACACTTGAGCACAGGGCTGGATAATGAAGTTTTCATTATTAAATAAAGATATTTTAGGGATGTCATAACCCATAAATCCATTCTTCTAGAATATATCACTACATTAGTTTGTTTATTTCACATGCAGAGACTCCTACCCCCGCCCCTTCATATTTAGCTACTCCTTGCACTCTCTGAAGTTGCCATGGAGATGATTTCAAGAGTCTCCGTTGGCAGTCCTGATGCTGGATTGCAACTGGGTGGAAAAATGTAAATGCCTGTCAGGGAAGGCAGGGCAAGTACACCTTTGTTGGCAGACATTCTGAGGCCCTGCAATTTAATGTTACCTTAAGGAGATGCAAATGTGAATCAGAGGGGCTGGAAGGCTGAAGAATTATGAAGAGAGGGTTTTTCTCACCCTTTCAAAGTGAATTTAGTGCTGCTGAATGGTGGCAGATTGGGTGCCCTGGGGCTCAACTCCCTCCATTTATTTACAAGGCACGTAGGCTTCCAGAAACCACAAGAAAATCCCTCTCCTTTCTCCGTTCTCTGTATATTGTGCTACCTAAGAGCTTATATCCTTGTCATGGCCTTGGCCTCCAGCACCATAAACTGAGACCTACTTTGTATGGACAAAGAGGTGCAAGAACATGTTAAACAGCAACATAGAAGAGATGATCAGCCTAATCTAAGGAAACAATGACTTCATTAGCAATAAGTTTCTACAGGGAAGTTTATCAGGTAGAGAACCTGGATATATGCTGTCTGTCGAGTACATGTGAAAGAAAGAGAAATGGGACTGCACCATTGGTCTTGCTCACAATGTCAGACTGCCCTTCCCACCTCAGTTTCAGGGTTGACTCTACCAACAGGCAGAGTAGGAGCCCCCTCAGGGGGCAGTTACTGAAGGAAGCTGTTAAGAAGAGACCTGTGTGGCAGGCACATAAGTTTGTCCTGGTGTCCCTAAGCTAACCTACTGCCTTCAGATTTGGTAGAGGATTCTCCCCCATTGTCAATGCTGAGAAACGTTTCTAATAGTCCAGTCAGCTGTTGTGTGTGGTGGGGAGATGACACCATTTCTTCTTCACCACAAGAAGCAAAAAGTTATAGGCTTGATTGACATGTGTGCACTCAAAATTTTGTTGCTGACTTACACTGGCATAACCCTCAGTACCACTAGTATAATTATGTTTTAAAGTGTTATACAAGAAGGTATTTTGTACCTTCTTGCACAACACATTTGCTGAGGATGAGCAAGGGTAACTGGATAGTTCTTGGATACTGCTGCACCAGTCACTGTTTAGCCACAGGGCATGCCTTAGTTCCATCCAAGTGCTGTTGCATATGAGCGTGAAGGAAAATACTTATAGTATTTATCAGTCTTATAAATGCTTACAGAAAGTAAATCCCACTGGAGACAATTAAAGTCTACTTGACATGCAATAAGTACCCATGCAAGCTAACTGATTGTCCTATTGGAAGAGAAAGTGTGGTAGCTTAAGACCTATGAAATTACACTACAACTTATTAAGGAGGGTGAACCATTTTTATGGAAAGGGGAGAACAGATCTTCCTGTAAGGACAAGACATTAGGAATGCCAATGGGTGGAGTATATTCCTAAATGCAGCAGACTAATGTTCAGAAGAGTGTGACATAGCAGAACTATTAGGAAACATGCTGTAGCTTTGGAGCTACCCAGTTGATTCCAAGCTCTAACCTTAATCAGTGATTTCCAGGTACAGGGACAATAGTTTAAGCTCTGAGAGAGCATGGAAGCAACCTTGGAGGAGTCATGAATGGAATTTTCCCTGTCTATTTCCAGAAGAAAAAGAGACATGGTGGTGATAGGTGATTCCCTGATGAGAGGAACAGATGCAACTATATGGCAACCTGATAAGGTGTGTTGAAAAGTGTGCTGTTTCCTAGAAGCAAAGACCCATGATATAAAAGAGAGACTTACTGACTGTTCTCTCTTCCTTCTAATCAATGTGAGAACAAGTTTTATTGCAAAAAGATATATCTTTCAATATGTTGCAAGAGACTATGAGGCTCTGGGTAGGATACTGAAGGACCTTGGAGCACTGATTATTTCATTGTTCCTTTCTGTTGATGGACATGGCCCAGGAAGAGAAAGAATACTAGAATCAAACAACTGGCTCTGGAGATGGTGTCACTGGCGGGGGGGGGACTAGCTTCTTGAACCATTGTATGCACTTTCATGAAGAAGGACTTCTAGCCAGAGATGGATTGTAGTTCACAGTGAGTGGTAAGAATTTATTTTTTAGAAGTCTTGCAAATCTGATCAGAAGGGCTTTGATCTGAGTTACATGGGATAAGGAGACAGTATTTCTGAGGGCAAGGGGAGACCAAGTGTTCAGGATAATAGCCTCAATGATACAGGAGGTATTGAGGAGACACTACTTGAACACAATACTGAGCAGGAAATAAAAACAAGGACTCAATTGGAGAGAATAAGCCATGCTCTTTGCTATCTATACACAGAGCCTGGAAAATAAGATGAATCTGAACTCTTAACACAGGAAGGCAAATATGATTTAATCGCCCTCACTGAATCGAGTGGCATGAAGCTCATAACTGTAATTTAATAATAGAGGGGTATACCGTATCTCAAATAATATACTAAACAGGAAATGAAGAGGAAAAACACTTTACATCAAGGATGTGCACACCTGGAAGGAGATCCATGATTTAAAGTGTGGAAAACAGGTGATAGCATCTGAGTAAAAATTAAAGAGGAGGGAAATGAAATTGACATAATTATGGGTGTGTATTATATACCCCAAGCCACACTGACGATCTGGATTATGCCTTTCTAAATGGAAAGACCAAATATTGGGAAAAAAAGAAAGAAAAATACTAATGGGAAACTTCAACCACCCTGATATTTGTTGGAAGTTCTGACAAGAATATAAGTTCTAACAAATGCATCATTTACCTTAAAGATAATTTCATTGTTCAAATGGTGGAGGAAGCAACAAAGGCTTTGACTGTTTTAGTTTGGTCCTAACCAACCGAGATGAACTGGTCAACTGAGGGGAAGTAGTAGGACCTTTGGGAAGAAGTGACCATGCCCTCTTGGGATTTGTTATTCCAAAAAACAAAACAAAAAAGGAAGCCAAACAAGACATGAACTCTCATATTTAAGGAAGCTGATTTCAATAAGCTTAGTGAAATAATGGATAACACCTAATGGTCAGAAATGTAGAAAGGAAAGGGCGTTTCTGAAAGGTATTGAAAGTACAGTTGCAAACAATCCAATGAGGAAGAAAAGTGTGAGGTGTCCAAAGAAACCAGAGTGGATCTTTTCTACAAGAAAAGAAAAAAGAGGGAAATCAGTGAACAGTAATACAAACAAATAGCCAATACTGCTAGGGAGAAAGAGAAATAAGTCAAATCTCATAATGACCTCAGGCTTCTAAAGGGATTAAAATAATTAAAAGGGTTTTTTGGGGGGATAGCTCAGAGCAAGAGGAAGAACAAAAAAACTGCAGAACCACTGCAAGGAAATGCTGGGGGAATCACAATAGGGGGCAGAAAGGAGGCAGAACTGCTCACAACCATCTTTTTCTCAGTCTTCTCCCTAAATAGAACTCTACCTGGTGAAAACAGAACAAATAATGTAGAAGCGGTAAATAGTACAGCTATATGGATGAATTTAAGCCTCCAGGGCCTGATGGTATCCAGTGATATTAATGATATATACATGGATGCATGAAAGAAGAATCCAGATCACTCAACAACCCATTGTGAACAACTTGTCCCATGCTTTGCAGATAAAATCACTTGGATCTGCCCAGACTTGGATGCTATAATTAAAGTGGATCCAGTGGATGTACTTTTAGTCTCTGTTTGTTCAGTGATAGTGGATGCTTTTCAATTTGCACAACCAATGATGTAGGCGGGATTCTTGGAAAGGTGAGAGCTACCACATTTGTGTCAGATACTTGCCCTTCCTGGCTTATTAAAAAAGCCAGAGGGAGACTGCATAAGTGTGTAGATGGTGTGGTCAATGTCTTCCTAATTTAAGGCAGAGTTACAACATGCGTAAAGGAGACTGTTATAAACTGCTTTTGAAAAATCCTTCCTGGATCCCACCATACTGGACAATTATTGGCTGTTTTTAAATATTTCATTTTTGGTCAAGATATTAGAGCACATGGTGACATTCCAGTTCCAGGGATTCCTAGAAGAGACTGATTATCTAGATCCATTTTAATATGGTTTTAGGCATGGCTATAGAAGAGAAATAGCTTTGGTCACCTTGGTGAATAACCCATACTGAAATCTGGGTAGAGGCAGCATGTCTCTCTAGGTTCTATTGGACCTTTCTGTATACTTGACCACTTATCCTTCTGGACCCATTCCTTCCTGGAGGGATGAACCCAGAAGGTGACACTGTCAGACTCATGTTTAATCACTTGGCCATTGCCTTGGGGTTCCTCTGGGTTTGTTTTTGTCCCCCATGATATTTAACATGTGTATAAAGTGCTGAGTAAGGTTATCCAGGTTTGATGCTATCAGTATGCAGGAGACACCTAATTCTGTTACTCCTTTCCACTTCAATCTAAGAAAGCTGTTCCAGTCCTGACTCTGTGATGATCATTGGTAATAGAGTGGATGAAGATGAACAAATTGAACCTTAAACCAGACTGATGTAAAGTCGAAGGCTTTCACGGCCGGAATCCATAGGTTGCTGTGGGTTTCCAGGTTTTGAGGCCATGTTCTATTAGTATTTTCTCCTGACGTTTTGCCTGCATCTGTGGCTGGCATCTTCAGAGGATATGGTGGCATGGAAGTGAAACAGAGTATATATACTTGCATGGTCTCCCAAGCAGGAGGGAGCAATTTGCATGTGTTACAGCTGGCCTATTATTAAATGGGATATCTCCCAGCGTTGTATTGTTAGTCAGGGGATATGTATAACAGTGCGTTATGTACATTAGCAACCTATTGTATTGTTCCCTGTAGAGGGACCTCCGGAGTCTGGGTGGTGTTCATTAAAAAAAAAAAAACATGCCGATGAACACCACTCAGATTCTGTTCTTATTTGGTCAGACTTCACCTGAAATATTGGACATTTACTCACTACACTGTTAAAGTGCTATTATTCCACTTTCAACATCCTGTGGAATTCTGGGGTTTGTAGTTTACTGAGGCCAAAGAGCTCTCTGGCTGAGAATTCTAAATGTCCCTCCCTAAACTGCAAACCCCAGGATTCCACAGAATGTTGAAAGTGGAATAGTAGCACTATAATAGTGGAGGGTAGAAATGGCCATTGTTTCCTGTTCTTGGCACCACAGCGTAAAAAGGATATTGAGAGGTTAGAACATATTCAGAGATAGGCAACCAGGATGATGAAAGGAAACCAAGCTCTATGAAGAACAGCTGAGAGAACTGGATATTCTTAGCTTGAAGAAGAAGAAGATGAAGAAGAAGAAGAAGAAAGAAGAAGCAGCATGAAGGGGAGAGGGAGAAGTGATATTATTGTCACATTTAAATACCTAAAGGGATGACATATATAAAATGGAGAAAGCTTGTGTCTGCTGAGCAGCAACTAGAACACAAAAAAATGGATTCAAAATACCAGAGAGAGAGAGAGAGAGAGATTCCATTAGGAAGAATTTCTTGACTGTAAGAACAGACTTCCTTAGGAGGGTATGGACCTTCTTTCTCTGGAAATCTTTAAACAGAAGTTAAATGGTCATCTTTGGGGAGTGTTTTAGTTGTATATTCTTGCACGGGAGGGGGTTGGATTAGGTGGCCCTTGTATTACCTTCCAAATCTATGATTCTATCCTTAACACGATCAAAGAAAGACAACCACCACCAGATTAGAAGGAAAGGGCCACAGCTTTTATTGGCTACAGATACAGATAGAGTTGGGGTATGCATGGGTCGTTGATCAACGAATCCAATCCTCTGGCCTGTAGCCAGTTGCCATGAGTGACAGGAGAGGACTGCCCAGATGTATCCCTCCTGCCACCAGGAGGTTCATGCTGCATCTCCTCCTGAGCTGGGCATGTTTACCACTTCAATGCACCCCCTGAATTGGATGGGACCCCCATCATCCTCTGTCATGTGGCATTGGTACCTGCTGTCCTGGATCCAATACCCATGTGCAAAAATAACAAGAGCACCAAATTGTAACATGCACGTACAGATTGACCAACTGAGGGTGAGACGGGTGGGATGCTGCCAAAAGAAGACTGGTAGGCAGCCCAGCAACAGAGATGGACCAGATGAAGTCTGCAAGCCTTCACTCAGGCCCACCTCAGCTAACCAAACAAAAGGGGAACTCCAAGCTGGAAGAGGCTGCTGCCCATGCATTTGCGCCATGACACACAATGGTGCTAGCATGGTAAGTCACACAGCACATTTCTCTGTTTTGCATATTCTATGGATTGTGCCACACTCAATAGTAAATTGAAACAGAGAGAGGCTTCTGCTAAATTCTGCTTCTCCTACTATGGTAAGACAAGAAAGGTAGAATCTTGAAGTAGCTTCTACATTCTTTACTTCCTCACCTTTGCAAGTGATTGATACTGTGAAAAGCAACGACAACATAGCAGATAATGCTTCCGTATCTACCCTAACAATCTGTTCATGTGCTATGTGAGTATGAGTGCAGCAGCATATATACAATCTTTTACTGCACTTCTATATTTTCCAAATTGAGGCTTATTCTTTCATGCTATTTCTTTCTCTGAGCCCTCTGGGATACAGCAGGCTAAAAATCCTATAAACAAAATATAGGCTAAGGTGCAGATTGTGTTAGGGAATGATGGCAGGCTGGGGCAGATGCTAGAGCTTATGCAACTGCTCCTAGATGCCAGCTACCTCCGCCCAGCTGCTGTTTTTAGGCCACCGTCTCCCCTTTTCCTGTCTATCAAACTCCTTATTTCTTTTAAGACTAGGAATGGCGGGGGGGGGTTATATCTTGCAAAAAGATTGGATGTCCAACAAAATGAACAATGACTTGCACTGAAAAGTGGAAGAGTAGTGCCTTAACATGCTGGATTTTTAGATTGCTTTTCTGCCAGTGATGTTGAGTTTATATCCCACTACTAGGCTAACAGTCATTATAAACATTACATAAACCAAGTCAACAGACTGAGGAGACTGCTGGAATCTATTTCTTCAGAAGGCAAGTGGGTGATATTTCTGTTATACTCGCTATTCCTTGAGGTGCAGGTTCACTCTATATTAGGGATATACTTCTTTACTAATTTCATTTTCAAAGAAAGAAATAAGTAATTTTATCAGTTTTATGTCAGATGCAAGACACATTATTTTTGGTGCCCAAAAAATGCTGTTTCCTGTGCAGAAAATGTTGCAGTTGGGGATGTACTATATGCAAAATGCAGGGGGAGTGTTTTTTTGGTTTGTTTTTTGTTTTTGTTTTTGCACAAAAAACATTTTTTAAAAAACTGTGTTCAAATTTTGCAAACAATAAGCCCTGAACTGCAAAAATTCTCATAGTCCAAGATTCTCTTCATCATTTTTTTTTTCTGAGAAACAAGGGTTTTTTTTTTACCATGAGCAATAAACCAGTGTTACCCCGATGACAGACCTGGGTGGATATAAAATTGATATCAAATATGCCCCCCATGCCAGAGAAGTTTCCCGGATGGGTGTGTAAACAAATAGGTCAAATGACCGAAACTAGGTCAAGGCCAGGAAAATCCCCAGTCACGTTTCCCCAAGGAGACTTCAGGCTAAACACATCTGCATGAACAAAGGATCCTCAGCCATGAATAGCCAACTTGAGGGGATTACTGGGTTTTCCCAGGTTGAGCAACTCTAACTTTGGAAAATCCTATGAAGGCGAGGTCCATCTGCATGAACCAATGATGCAAACTATCCAATTGCTATTGTGTGTCATTTTTCCCTTTATTTTGGCCATTGTTCTTCCTTGGAGAGTGCTTGCCCTCGAGATATGTTCTACCCTATAAGTAGTCCCAGTTTTTGAGGGTCTCTTTGGAGAACTCTCTGCCACGCTAGCAGACTGGCACTCTGTTAGTTGAATTATCCCCTCAGCTGCCTCCCTTCACTGAGCTCTATCTTTCTCACCGCTTCCTGGACTGAAAACTTCAGGATAGGTGCAGTATCATTGCCTTTACATCCTCTCCGCTATAAACTCTATCAATTTTCACCTCTTTCCCTTCTTGATAGGCCTTGTGTGCGTGAGTGAGTGAATGCATTGGTGTGTGAGAACACATTTATTAATAAAATCCATTTATTGGTACGATTGTCTGGCTTTTTGCTTGGCCTGACCTAGTAAAAATTGGGTAAAAGATTCTGCTGGGTTACCCTACCCCTCATTTTGCTATTGCTAGTGGTCCGCTAATTTCCCCAGTCTTTCTTTTTCTGGAGTGAATCAAGATGTCCCCAAGAGACCCTCAGAAGTCAGGGTAACACCAGCACCTAAACTGGTTTACTGCTACTGCACTGAGACTAGCCCTATTTAGATAGTTTTAATGTGGAAAAATCACTGGCCACTTTGTTGCTGGTTCTCTCACCATCTGAGCATGGAGGACAATGTTCTTGGGAGGGGACAGGCCTTGCTATCCATTCCATTTGGTACCCTGATTTTCTAGGGTTCTCCAACTTATCATTTAATTCTCAAAAGACATGGACAAAAGTATATTTTCTACAGCAGATGTCATAATTCAAGCATTACTTGATATATAGTGAAAGCGAGTGTCTTATAGTGGTTTGATTTGAAGAATGGATCTGGAGAGACCCAGGAACTGGGTGGAAAACTCATTGGATTATCTTTGGACCAACAGTATCTAACCTACGTCACAAGGTTCTTCTGCAGGTACAATGGGGGAATCACATGCACTAAATCCAGGCACTGGGGATATAAATTTAATAAATCAGAGGTGGAGATACATAGGCTATGGGCTGTGTATATTCTCCAACACTCTACCCAAAACTGTATTTCTGAAATGTGATTGAAAACAGTGCTGCTGAAATTTAATGACAAGCCTCTGAACCATTGAAAGAAGAAGAAGAAGGTTACTTTGAAACCATTTAAATTTAGTAGCAATCTGGGAAGCCTCCATTAAACTAAGGATTTCTTTCTTGTTTTCAGGCTTTTTAACATTCTGTTTTGCTGCTGAATTTCATCAGGGTAGCAAGCAGACAGGATGCTGAACTTAGGGGGTCCTGGGAAGAAGGGTGAAATTGACCCCTGGGTCTGATGTAGTTGCTTATCTCTGCACTAAATAAATGAACTGCAGTATTAAGAAAGCACTGTGTAATACTTTTGTTATTGCAGCCATGCTCAGCAGGAGGAGCTGGTGATCAGTATCAGATTCATGACCTGGATACTACTAATGCTGCAGTGACAATAAAGACACAGGTAAAGGGGTGAAATGCAAGGAGAACTCTGGGTACATTTGTTGGCAGAAAGATGTTCTTTTGAAAAATTGCAGAAGTTTCAGTGGAATACAAATAAGATGTTGAGAGCCAGCAACAGAGATGTGCAGCTGACATCTGTGTAGCCATTCAGTGGCTCTCCCCAAAACATCTGGGCAAGAAAATTATGAATTGAGCTTTTTAAAAATGAGACAAGCCCATTCACTCATTGACTCTGTATATTTATTCTCTGAGTGGAAAACAAACTGTAAACCCTATGAGCACTTCAATTAATTGAAAATAAATTTTCCTCTCCCAGCACTAAACAAATGGGAAAGTTTGGTAAGATAGCGTTAATGCTGCCTGTAATAGTTTGCTAAGATTCAACTAATTAAAAAAAATCTCATTTGAAGATAGTTAATGGATTCTGCATTTCTACAAAGCATTAGGAAGGCAACATTTATCTGAACTTTGGGGCCTTCACTGATTACTACTCAATTAGTTGTGATTCAATTCACTGAAGAAAAATTGCCATTTCATTAGTACAAAGAAATAACCATTGGCCACAAAATATATTTCCTGGAATTGCTATGGCAACTGTGATGACACTGTGCTGAGCTTGGAATTTTAATTCTGCCTAGGAGTTGTAATTGTGGCCATGTTGGATCATCCTTGAATGACTGTGTGAAGTTGATAATGGGCTGGATGAGGGTGAATAAATTGAAAGCAAATCCAGAAAAGATGGAGTTGTTCATAGTGACTGATCATAGAACTGGGAGTTTGCTTTCAGTTTGGAATGAATGAAAACGTTCTGAAATGAATACACTGAGATATGGAAGAGACTCCCATTTGAGAGTCCCATTCATGCCTTTCAGAGGAGGAGCTTATCTGGCAACAGAAGAACACTGACTTCAGCTGCTCTTAGTGGTAGCTGCCATTTTGCCTCCACCCCCAGACTCTATTGCTGGAATTCTTTTGCTGACTTATTCTAGTATAACACTATCACATCAGCATAAATCATTTTTTCCGAGGGGGGTGAGTGAACTGTAGTGGCAGCAGATGAAGGAAGAAAGAGTTATTTCCATTGCTGGAGAAAGTTGCCTTGCTGACTTCTGAGACACTTCAGAACTGGAACACATCTCAGGTGTGGTGGTTAAACAAAAGGAGACAACTATTATGTAGATTTCCAGTGGCACTGCTTGCTGCTTTCACAGACAGCATTTAATGATTGAAGAACTATAAAAACTATCCAAACATAGACTGGAATAACAAACAACATCTCTGCAGTGACGAAATAACAAAACAGCTGTGACTTGCATAAATGAGTAAAGGAATTAATATGATTTTTAAAAAGGAAAATGAATAAATAATGGGAGGGAATCTTTTTTAAAACTGGTGAAATTATGGAATTATCTATTCTATATATTCTATATGGGAATCATACTTGGTATCTTGTTTCCACTTTGTGTTTTAATGTTTGCCATGTTACTTCAATTTAAAATAGACAGACAAGTTGAAAGAATATCTTCTAGGAAAAAAAACACTTTGTCAGAATTGTGGTGGATTAATTTTTTAAGTCCAATCTTTTGTCACTATTTGGGAATTAATTCATCATGTAGACAATACATTTAGATGTAATATTCATTCAACAGAGGTTGTGTAGTACATCAAATCTGAACCCCCTCAACATCATCAGCACTTGCATGGAAATATATTCATGGGTCTACAGGACTGAGATTTGACCATATTTTTGCCATTAGACAACCATGTCCTTGAGAAAGATTTTATTCATATATTTATTAATTTACTAATTCTTTCTGAATAGCCCTCTTAATCTGCTTTTGAAACACATGAGGGCTAAGAAGACAAAATAATAAAACAACCATAATTAAAAAAAACAGTGTTAACAAGTGTAAAAACACAATGCCTGTATTGAAAATATAACAACAGTGATAAGTATCTTCAGGAATGCACTTGATTACACTTTTCATCATGATCCAGATGCCTTAACTAATAAATGTGTTTTCATCCTTTGTCTAAACTACAGATAGAAAACTTTTCTGACAAAGTGGTATTTCTGTAATCTTTTACCATGTCTGCTGAGAAATTGATATTTGCTGTGAGAATTCTAGTTTTGTGATGAGAATGAGACAAGAAGGGCCTTGTTGTTGTTTTTGTCAAGATTTCTATAATTTGGCCCAAAATGTCTCTGCACAAAGCTGCTGGATTTTTTTCCCCTTTGTTGAAGCAAATGACCCGCACACAAGGCCAAAAAGGTACAGGCAACCCATCTGATACTTCTCATTTTTTTATAAGGCTATGAAACAAGGCAACAGGTGTTGTCATTTAGCTGCACAGTTTGCACAATTTATACAATTTGTGGGGGGGAATGATTCCTTCCAATACAAAAACTGTCTCAGTGTTGACACAAAATAACCTCACTCGTCTTACCAAGGAGAGGAAAAATGTGCCTACTTGTTCTTACCTGCAAGAACCAGATGAAGATTTACATTCCTTCTGCAAACATCCAAAAAAGCACTAGATGCTTAATATTACTATTAGAATAAACAAGTTCAGCATCAATACACAGTTTTCATGGACATTCCTGGGGTGTCCCATGACCTCTGACAGCTGCTTGGAGCTCCCTTTATAAGAAAACATCTAAGAGCCGCCATGGTCATTTCCCACAATATCATGGACCAAGATGATTGTGGAATTAAAATAGCTTCTTGTAGCTGCTGGCCAAGAATGCAACAACTACTTTGTATCACCAGACAGCACTCAAACCTGGAGCTCTCAGCCCCCACACCCACTCTGTGGTTATGCTTGCCTATCCTTAAGTCAATTGCTCAGGAAAGTTTTTACTGTACTTTCAGAATTCCCCCACAGAGCATGACCAGTGGGGGTTGCTAGCTGGGCTATGCTGGATTGTAGTTTTCAAAAAGTGACTTTCCTAACATCCGCTTTTGTCCACATATTTCTATGATATTTTTGCCCTTCTACAAAGATGTGCAGCTTCAGCGAAAAGAGAAAATAAATTATTCCAAGTTTTATTTTAATACTGTATAACAACCATGAAAATTGTTTTACTGTGTCTACTTGTTTTAAAATTGGATTAATTATGCAAATATTTATATCACACTTTTCTGTCTCACTTAGATGTACTCAAAACAGTTTAAAATAAAGCACAATAAAAAGAGTAATTAATAGTCCTTGATTCCTCTTTTACATTCACAAAGAAAGCCACAATCCCTTTCATTCTCTATGAAGAACTCAGATTCTTCTTAATCTGCCTTGTTGCGTCTGCTGCCATTCAAAGAACCAATTTCATGTAGTCAATGAAAGGAAAGAAGGTGTAGCTCTGCAATCTGGTGTTTCACATGCTCATCAGAGAGAAGGAAATGGTGATGGCAGGACACCACACCTTGCATATCTAAACCTTTCTTTTAGTTATAGAATGGGCTAGTTTCTACTGGAGGGTTTGGTCAACCGTCTTCCTGAGCAGTCCCCCGTCATTAATATCCCTGCAATTTGGGCGTAACACATTCATTTACTGTTGGAAGAATGTAACTAAAGTGCTTCCTTCAGTCTAAATGAAAACTAGTCACCAGTATTCCAGTTTGGGGTCAACTCATTTAAACAATAATTACTTCATTAATCTTCTGAGCTTCCTAGAAAAGTAGGTGTTGTTATCCAATTTTTCAAGTGACATAGAAATTGCATTACAGTTTGAAAAATGACTGTAAAAAGTACTTGCCATCCCATAGACCTCCTCTGAAAATTATAATGCATTATACTTCATCACTGAATCATTGAATTTTAAGGATCAAAAGCTAAGACTAAGGAATAGCACAAAATTTATACTGAGAAAAGTAACAGCTTCTTCCATATTTCTCATATAGTCAACTCGCTTCTTGGATCACTCACTGACCAAATTAACTTTTTTTTTTTTTGTCTACAAGTAAAACAGGTGTCAGAAGACATATTAAAGTAATTGTTGCCCTTTAAGGGAAGTATCAGTTTTCAAAAGATAGTCCAGATTTTTCAAAGTTTCTTTGCCATTGCTGGCTGAAGTATAAATTAGCAGTCCCTGGTGAAAGAGACAGTACTGCCGTAAACATATCATTTCATCCAGTCCTTAACTTCTTGTTGTTGTTGTGTACCTTCAAGATATTTCCAACTTATGGTGACATTAAGGCAAACCTATTAAGAGACTTTCCTGGGGCTGGGAGTGTGTGACACACCTAAGGTCACTCAGTGGGTTTCCATGACCAGAGGATGAAACCCTGATCTCTAGAGTCATAGTCCAGTGCTCAAACCACAACACCAAATTGGCCCTCTCTTAACTTCTACTTCCTCTAAATAGACATTTCAATCTGGTAATGAATGGAGAACACTAGTGGCATCCAGTCACCTGACTTGCCATCCTTTGACTTACACTGATTGTGATGATTCCTTGCCCTGTCTCAAGGCCTATCATTGCTGATCCTTGGCCACTGATCCCTAATATCTCTTTAGGGCCTGAAATATGCAAACAGTGGTGTGATACATCAGAGCCAACTGGTGGGATAGTGGGATAGTGAATCCATTCTGAGTTTCGTTCAGTACTTCAAAGGAGCTATCCAACATGCTAAATGTCCTTTCAGGATATGATTCAGCACCTTGCTTAGATCTTTTAAAGGTGAGGCTGAAATCCACCAGCCACTACTATGCATGGGCTTAGAATTTCTCAGCCTGGTCTTTTAAACTATGGACAAAGATATGTACTATGTTACACTCCTTAGACAGGCAAGCTGTGAGGGCTTACTCGCAATAAATCACAGCAAGGAATTGTGTTGCTGCATAACTCTGTACCAGAATCAGCTTATGTAGGATTGATATAGAACTAAGCTTATCTCACAAATTTTCCTTCTTCCTCATCTCTCTCCTTCCTTTGACAAAGCCTCTTAATGAACCAATTAAATGCTATTTTATTTCTCTTTTATTATTCTTTAAAAACTTTATATAGTGGGAAAACATGCATAAATTGGGTCCCCCAAGTACTATAGAAGATCACCCTTTTAGTCAGGTGAAAGGATCCAAATGCTCCCAAACCTGACTCCATCATATGTTTTTCTTAGAATGCTAGAAGAAACTATTAACATGAAACTTCCAGCGTATGCTCCACTGACCTAGAAACAGGATCAGATTTGAGTGTCATTTTTTTCCCACAACATTTGAGTCAAATTCCATTAACATTGATATCATGGAGCAATCTGCAGGTATGTTGGGGAAAACATCCTTAGCCAACGTGGTTAACACCCAGGTCATGTAGTGGTGCCCCAGCTGGGGAACTACTTCCCTAGACAAGTTTGATTATTCTATCCCCTCTTCTTATCACACAGCCAAGATGAGCTTGTTTTCTTCTGCTTTTCCTGCTGTTTAAGGTTATTTGTGCATTTCCATGATTGCTGATTTTCTATGCTACACCTGATTACTTTATTGCCTTGTTGTGGATTTATTTTTTAAAATCGTTTAATGTTCCCCACTTTGGAAGGATTTTGAATTGAAATAGTGAATAAGTAAACG
This sequence comes from Iguana delicatissima, assembly GCA_948472985.1. Taxonomy (NCBI): domain Eukaryota; kingdom Metazoa; phylum Chordata; class Lepidosauria; order Squamata; family Iguanidae; genus Iguana; species Iguana delicatissima. The sequence continues at coordinate 23,274 of CAOKZL010004419.1, forward strand.
TTAATAATAATCCTAAGGAATGATCAAAAAGTAACCCTTTTCATGATGTGCTTAAATTAGGTCTTACCATGCAGGGACACAATTACAAGCTTTGGCGTAAGAGAACAATGAAGGAAAAAAAATAATTTCATGGCAATATGTTATTATAAATTAATCACATAAACTCACCCTGAAGCTGAAGTTCTAAGCACATATATATGGAATTAAGTTATATTGTTTGGCAAATGTGTTTAGGATTGAAGTGCAAATCACTTTTTAATTCATTTGTGAAGCTTAATGTATGGTTATATCTAAGCTTGAAACTGGTATATGGGGAAGAATTTTGATATATTTTTGCTCTGTTGGGTTCATTGGAATAAATACTGCAAACAATTCACTGGCAGATAAGGGTAATGAGAGGCCCTGCAGGGGATGGAAATCTTAGGAACTCACAAAATAGGCAATAGTTTTCCGTTATTGGTTAAATGAGCCACTGATGCAGTTCCAAGCACTTACTGTTAACTAATCATTTGTCTCTTTATCGTATTACATTTTTAGCCAATTTCTTTCTTCTTTAGGTTTCTTTTGCCAGCAATTTTAGCTTTATGTCTGAAGTGCCAACAAAGCTGTTAGTTTGCACAAATTGGTTTTAGTGACAACCATTAGATTAAGATAATCTCAGACTTCTAGTAAAGAATCCACTATAACACACACACACACAGAGAGAGAGAGAGAGAGAGAGAGAGAGAGGAGGGGGGCAGCCTTAGCTGTTTGACCTCAGTTCATTGGAGATAAAGCCAGTGAAGAGATGAAGGGGTGGGGGAAGTCAAATTGGGTCTGAAAGTAATGAAAGATCTAGGTAAGTTTCAGCATTAACATCCTTTTCCTTCTCTGTAGCACAATAAACAATAGAAACAGAAGGATTTTCTTTGAATAGGTTTCTACCGACATTGTCATTTCTCCAATTATCTGTGCTGAGAAAACTGATATACCATCGTCGTCATCATCATCATCATCATCATCATCTAGAGATGTATGCCGATCCATGAAGGAAAACACCTTCCTTCTCCTTTTTCTGAACTGGTTTGGACTCCGAGTGCCCGTTCTCCCCACTATGCCTCAGCCCCCTTCTCAAAGATACACACATTTTGATATTTGCATTTATTCAGCTTTTGCAAGCATGCTGCACCCTAGCAAATGTGGAGTGCTCACTGTACTACCATTTTATTTATTGTAAAAGCGATTTCATACCTGATAAAAGAATACAGAGAGAAACAGAAAGAGAGAGAGATGGCTATCCATTTAGGCCAACTGCAATGTCAGAAAAGTATTCAAGTTCTTAAGAATATTTCAGCAAACAAGAGGTATAAAAATGTATAGGATCTGGGGAAAAAAACACAGAAAAGCCAACATATTAAGGCAGATTTTGTGACCATGAAGTCTCAGTTCCAAGATAGAGATTAGAGACTGAGGGTTTTATCATACGAGGCAGGTAAATTGTATTTACAGCCTCTTTGGCTGGGACTTAATCACATGATGTTGCTCCTCTTTTGTTGTTCTCTCATGGGAGACCATTTGGAAAGTGTTTCTTTTAATCAATACCAAAAACCCATTAATGATATCCTTTCCTGCTTCTGTTGTGCTATGATTTCCTGTGTTAAAGTTCAGTTGCGCTTTTATGCCAATTTTGGGTGGTCAGGGATATTCACCAGTCATGCTATGGGTGAGGAAATATCAGTCCACCTCCAATGATCAGGCGAGAAGGAGAAGGAGTGGAAATTTCAATTTTATTTCCTTTCAATTGGCAAAATAATTAAGTTTAAAAGTTTTCTTTTTCTCTATAGAAAAGAAAAACATTGCCAAATGACCACTCTCCTGCCCCCAACTGAGGATTGTCAGGGAAGCCAAAACTTTGCTCACTGCCCCCCACATCCTTTTCCAGCCCCTTTCTGAAGTCTCTCTCTCTCTGTCTCTGATACACACACACTTAGAAATGTAAGTGGAAAAGAGTCTTACAGTTTAAAAAAGCATTTATTTCATTGATCCACTAATTCTTGCTTTCTTCTAGCTTCAGACTTAACTAATCACTGGCAGATGAAAGCCAGCATTGATGAGACAGATAGATCAGTAGCTGCTGGCTTTCAGAGATTACGTAAGTCTGAAGCTAGAAATGTTCTGATCAGAAATCACCCTCCTCCAAGGAATAAGAAAATTTTTAAATGTAAGACTGTTTTCATTTAAATGGGGGGATATGTGTGTGTGTTTGTGCGCGAGCACCAAACTAGAAAAATGAGAGGGGGTAATGTTTTGGAAGAAGCAGTGGGTGGGTGGTCACAAATGCTTGCTAGCACAAATGATCACTATATTCTCAGAATAGTTCTGAATGAGTGAAACCAATGAGAACAATCCTGATTCAATAGCATTTTTAAAACAACACTCTTAGGACTTCCAGTTTCGATGGCGTCGTGATCGCCAGAGCAGCAAGAAAGCTCCCGCTGACTCTATCACCCCTCGTGGCTTAGCCGGGATACCAGCAACCGGCAAAACACACACACACACCCCGGTAAAGGGGGTTCTGAAGAGCTCACCAGGGGTCCATTGCTGCCTTTCAGGCTAAGGAATGTCTGCGATGAGGCTCCCAAGCTGGACAAAGGCAAGGGAACAGAAGAGCTGCACAGCCACGTGGAGAGTTGCTGCTTGTTTTAGCAGCACAGCACCACCTGAAATTTTATTTTAATAAATTCAAGTTAAAAGACAACTAAATCCAAAGAACCAAACCTAGAGGACATCATCTTATTAAGACTCGAAGATTAAAAGACAGTGCCGGCCAGAACAGTGTGGCAGACCAAGAAGAAGAGCTGAGACAATAAGATGGCAGACAGAAGGCGGAGGTAAGAGGCGTTAGATAATACTGTTGTCCAGAGTTTATAACTTAAGTATTAAGAGATGGAAAACCAAGATATAAAGACAGTTTAAAAAGAAGATAAAATTAAACAAACATTGATTATTTGGAATAAGTACTGTCCATAGCTATCAGCAGAAAACAGAAATTGGAGCAGTTAGATATCTTAAAAACATACCAGGTGGCATTTCTCGAAGTACATGGAGACAAACGGAAGGGGAGAGGAGCGAGCTGAGATTTATAACTGAGGATCTCTGAAGCATAAAAGTACAGACTTTTTAAGTTGGAATTAAAGAGGGAAGGTAAGCTGAACTGAAATGTGGAATCGAAAAGATACAGAATTGAACTGGGCCAAAGCAAAAAGAGAACAGTAAGCTGGAGCTCGCGTGGGAAACGAAAAGGAGAAGGACGCTGGAGCTCGCTTACGAAAAGATAAAGGACATGAGAGGGATGGAGAAATAGAAAACAGAACAGACTTAAAGCCAAAAGGAATAAAAGCGGATATTATACACAAAGAAAGTACAAACGGGACATAAAATCAAAGAAAAGGAAGGAGGAAGGGGCTGGAGCTCGCAGAGAAACTGCTCGAGCTCGCCCTGCAACATTGAAGAAGAAGCAGACGCTAGAGCCCATGACAAAGACACAGAAAAGAAGCAAACAGAGACTTAGACTGGAAAGAGAAGATCAGACAAGCGACAAATAGAAAATTAAGGTGGTGGTTGTTACGGGGAAGTGAGGAGGGGAAGGGAAAAAAATTGCTTTGTATAAAATTGCATGAAACAGATTTGAATCAATTAACTAATCAATTTAGCAGAACATAATTTATATAACTTAATTTTTCCTATATAGTCATAATAGTGTTTAATGAATTTCAGGAACTTTAGGATAGTCTAATGAACTGAATAAGAACTTGTAATGAATTCAATGCATAGAATTTGAACTTTAATGATCTGATCAGAAACTAAAGGAAAGGAAATTTGCATATATGAGATAATGAACTGATTGAACTGGTAATTGTTAATATACATTTTTTGAAAAATTTAAGGAGGATTGTAAATATTATAAAGATTTTGTTAATTTGTCTGGTGGCTAGCAGAGAGACTTTAAGGAGAAGAAACAAATTAACACAAAGATTAGAAACAAAGGATCACAGCCTAACTATTAATAAAGATTTTCAAAACTCAAAGCAGCCCACCTGCACTACCCAGGACGATTACAGAGAATCAAACAAAATAAAAAATGGAAAGGAAAGGAACAAAGACACAGACACAAATACAACTTCAACCAACAGACCCAAGCAGAAGACAATCTATGAATATGGGCCAGCAGACAGCTGAAATTCTAAAAGAAGTAAAAGGTCTTAAACAAGAAATGAGACAGGAATTGAAGGAAACAAAGTCTGAAATTAAGGCAGACATCAAGAAAGAGATAGAAATAATTGGGGGGGAAATGGAAACAATGAATAAAGAGATCAAGATTATGAAAGGAGATATCCATGACCTTCAAGCAAAAACAAATCAATTAGAGACAGAAAAAGAAACATTGAAAATAAAACAAAGGCAAGGAGAACTGGTCTTATCCCAACAAGAGTTACGTTACCGTGACAGGTGCGTGAAGCTGAGAGGGATAGAGGAGGCACCCGGAGAGAATCCATATGAAAAGGTAATTCCAGTTTTGGCAACATTTATAGACATGGACATTGATAGAATGGAGCAAGAAATTGATAGGATCTTCAGAGCAAGCTCGAATTTAGCAAAAGAAAAAGGGTGGCCCAGAGACATTGTAGTTTGTTTTGTCAGAACAAAGATAAGGGATCAACTAATTCAGAACAATTACTACAAACAGTTAAGAATGGGAGATAAAATCATTAAATATTCAAAGATATCCCATATGACATTTTAAAAAGGAGACAGGATTATAAACCCTTAACGACATTCCTGCAAAGGTACAAAATAATGTACAAATGGGAAAGGATAGAAAGGATATCCTTTACCCACAAACAAAGAAGATACAGAATAACCAACATAACACGTGCCAAAGAAGTACTTGAAAATCATAGAATCATAGAATCATAGAAATGTAGAGTTGGAAGAGACCACACGGGCCATCCAGTCCAACCCCCTGCCATGCAAGAACACTCTCAAAGCACTCCCGACAGATGGCCATCTAGCCTCTGCTTAAAAACCTCCAAAGAAGGAGACTCCACTACACTCCGAGGCAGCATATTCCACTGCCGGACAGCCCTGACTGTCAGGAAGTTCTTCCTGAGGTTCAGGTGGAATCTCCTTTCCTGCAGCTTGAATCCATTGCTCCTTGTCCTGGTCTCTGGAGCAGGAGAAAACAAGCCCTCTCCTTCCTCTACATGGCATCCCTTCAAATATTTAAACATGGACTATCATGTCCCCTCTTAACCTTCTCTTCTGCAGACTAAACGTACCCAGCTCTCTAAGTCTATCCTCATAGGGCATGGCTTCCAGGCCTCTCACCATTTTGGTCACCCTCCTCTGGACTTGCTCCACATTGACCATGTCCTTCTTGAATTGAGGTGCCCAGAACTGGACACAGTATTCAAGATGAGGTCTAACCAAAGCAGAGTAGAGTGGTACCAGTACCTCCCTCGATCTAGACACCATACTCTTATTGATGCAGCCGAGAATTGCATTGGCTTTCTTGGCTGCTGCATCACACTGCTGACTCATGTTCAGCTTGTGGTCTATTAAGACTCCTAGATCCCTTTCACATGTAGTGCTATCCAGACACATGTCCCCCATCCTATATTTCTGTATTCCATTTTTTCTACCTAAGTGTAGGACCTTACACTTCTCTCTGTTGAATTTCATTTTGTTAGCCTTGGTCCAACTTTCCAATCTATCCAGGTCATTTTGAATTTTGATCCTGTCCTCTGGTGTATTAGCAACCCCTCCCAATTTGGTGTCATCTGCAAATTTGATGAGCATGCCCTCTATTCCTTCGTCCAAGTCGTTGATAAAAATATTGAACAGCACTGGGCCCAGGACAGAACCCTGTGGCACCCCGCTAGTCACTTCTCCCAGAATGAAAAGCAGCCATTCGTGATCACCCTTTGGGTTTGGTTGGTCAACCAATTACAAAACCAATTAACAGTAGCCCTGTCCAGCCTACATTTTACCAGCTTCATTGCAAGAATGTCATGGGGAACTTTGTCAGAGGCCTTACTGAAATCGAGATATGCTACATCCACAGCATTCCCTTCATCTATCAAGCTAGTAACTCTATCATAAAAAGAGATAAGATTAGTTTGGGATGACTTATTTTGAGAAATCCATGTTGACTTCTCGCGATTACCACATTGCTTTCTAAGTGATCAGAAACTGACTGCTTAATGATCTGCTCCAGGATCTTTCCGGGTACTGATATCAGGCTGGCTGCTTAAACTTAAAAGCTTAAAAGAGAGTTAGAATCAGGGAATGGGAGGAACAACAATGGAAGAGATGAAGATAAAGAAGGTAAGAAACAAGGACAATATCAAGACGAAAGAAACCAAGACAATAACTGTAATGCAGACGTAGAAGAACAAGAAATAGTGTCTGGCAGTGAAGAGTCAGATTTAAAATCGGAAGGAAAAGAACAAAAAGAATCAGAATTAGAATTAGAAGACCTCTACACAGAAGAAGAGGAGATATAGAAAAGAAGTAAAACTTTCAATAAGAAAAAATG
>CAOKZL010004420.1:0-30564 GCA_948472985.1 Iguana delicatissima
ACCATTACACACCCCAACAATACAATTAACTCAATCCATTCCAAAGGAGGGGGGGAGTTCTTCCGATTCAGCCTTCTATCCAGCTAATTCTCTCAAGATCAGAGTTGCAAGACAAAAATAAATAGTCATTTGTGTCCAAAGCTCCTAGTGTGTGAGGCACAGAGACCACGAAAAAGAATCCTTATACCTATTCCTCAGTTCCAAGTCTGTAGATTTCCAAACAGAAAAGGAAGGAAAAGCAAAGTCTGTCCAAATTTAAGCTTAAGATTTAACTCAGTTTGCAAAATACTTGTCCTCCTGGCTCCATATCATGCAGCTCCTGTCTTCCTCTAGTTTCGTCCTAACAAAAGTTCTTCCCTTTGCGTATCCTCCGATGTCTCTCAAATTTCCTTAAAGTATATAAATCTAAATATCAATCCATAAGCAAAGTCAAAATTCTTCACTTTATAACACAACTCTTCACATCCCACCAGCATGGATTTTAAAGTGAAAAAAAATTACCGCTGAAAAGTGCTGGTTATTTTGGCTACGGTCCCCTATTCAGTTCAATTCAAACTTGTAGAAGTAGATCTTACCAGATTATGATTGTTAAGTAATTCTGGTAGCTGATACTAAAAATTAAACTTTCTTTTCCTATGGTCTTTTATTGTCAGCAACAACTGCCTGTCTTCTATAAAATTATGGGGGTGAAGCTTTGCTGGGTATAGCCAGCTACAAACATGCGGCAATGGCTGGTCCACTCTTTTGTCTTCGCGCACTTCAGCTTCCGCTGCGGCTCAAAAAAGGTAAAAGCAGATCTCTGGAGCCCCAACTTAACCTTCTCTCTCTCTCTCTCTTTCTCACACACACACACACACAAATCACTGAACAGTACCATACAAACTAATTCAGGTATTTCATATAACATATAACCTGCATAATCCATCTAATCTAGTCCCTGCCATAGATTCCACAGGAAAGTCAAAACTGATTTACTTAACTACCTGTATAATGAAATAAATGCTGAAGAAAGGCACAGGAAATGGTCTTAAGAATACTGGGACTTGCATACACACACACAGACATTCCTATATAAATTCTACAGGTTTTAGCCCTATTTTCTTTGTCCTTGATACTGTAGATCTCAAAGGCCTATAAGCACACACTAAGGCGTAAACATAGAGAGAACAAAAGCCTCTTTAGAAAAGTTGCACCGGATTATATCTTTAGACAAATGGTTGTTGAGGTGGTACTGTAGGATGCTGTGCACCTATAATCAATGGCATAACCCATTTTTCACAAATGCCTGTATAATAGAAACTATATTAGTTACTACATTTGCATTAACTCTGAAAATGTGAAATCACTTGTGCAATGGTCCTTGAGCCAGCACAATGATATAACTGGATACAGACCCAAGATCAAGTATCAAGGTTAGATCCAGGAGAGGAGTTGCATGGTGACACCATAACAGCGCCTGTTTAACAAGACAGTAACCTTTCAGGTTCCAGCCAGCAAGCAGGAGTGTCACAGAATCACAGCACTGGAAGGGATCCCCAAGGGCCACCCACTCCATCCCCCTGCAAGTGCAGGAATCCACAGCCACAGTACCCTTGACAGGAAGCCATTCAACTTTTGTTTAAAAAAGCTCCTGCAAAAAAACAAAACAAAAAAAACACCCCCACTACTTTCCAAGCTAGTCTTTTCTAACTTCTAACTCTTCTGCTGTCATACAACTCTTACTGCCAGCACATCCTTCCAAATGTTTGGTCAGAATCTACCTGTAATTTTAATATCATCATATTTACTCAGGCCATATCCTACAGAACAGCAGAAAACAAGCTTGTTCTGTCTTCCACGTGATAGCCCTTCAGATATTTCAGCAATCTCATTACCTCTCAAGTCTTGTCTTCTTCAGGCTAAATATACCCAGTTCCCTCTGCCGTTTCTCATAGGCTTTAGTTTCTAGACTTTTTACCATTGAGGTCACCTTTCTCTTGACACATTCCAGCCTGTCAGTATCCTCGTCAGACTGTGGTACTCAGAATGGGATACAGCATTCCAGTTGACACTGTCCAAGTTTCTTCTGTTCTTTCATTTGTACTCTTTATTGAGTTAGTGGTTTGCTCAATCAGTTTCAACTTTACTATAGGTGTCTGTAGCAGGTACGGAACTGACATATTTTTTTTCCTATTCACTGTGTAATCTCATGATTCCACATTAACTAAACTATTTTCCATCTTACTTGCTCTCAGTCTGGCTTGTGGCTTGGTTTAAAGCATCTCTGAGAATGGAATTTTCTTGCTGCAAGCGAGCAAGCTGGGTGTTAGGCCCATTCTCCAGCTGTTCTTGTAGAATTCGAATCTGAAAATCAATAAAGAGTAACATCAGAATAGCTCCCAGCTATTTTTTTATCCTGTCATAACAGCTCAGAACTTTATATAAACAACCTGTGGCTTTATGTGGTTTAAAAGACTTCTCTCTTCACTCTCTATCACCCACAGCCAAGTGAAATGGTGAGTACATAGACTGAACAAATTTAAGTCAAATGTATCAGGCCAAGGACAGTCTGTAAGAAAGCAGCTATGAATAATTCATCAAAACCTCACTTTATTAACAAGACCATATTTATTTGCCACAACTGTCAGGAATGGCTCATTAAGGGACTCCATCAGGGACTATCCAGAGAATGCCTATATAAGGAACAGCATTATAACAAATCAGTCCATCTAGCTTACTACTGTCCACTCAAACTGGCACCACTTTCCCTGGTGCCAGAAACATTCCCAGCTCTGCTTCCAAAGACAATTCTAATCAGAGGTGCCAGGAATTTAATGCGGGACCTGCTTCTCCCAGTATAAGCCATCCAAACAAAATCAGTGTGCTATCAGTGAGAAAACGAAACACAGCCTCCCATAAATATGGCAGTGGAATCTACATACTTATGGACTCTTTAGGTACAAAGAAATACATATATCAGAAAAGCGATAGAGCAACTTTCAAATGGAAATTTGAAAGAAAGCTAGTGGTCTCTAGATTATTTCATCCCTAAGAAATGAGAATGATTATTCACATGGGGACAGGGTGGAAACAAGCCACAAACTGAAATAAAATAAAGTATCACTCAGAACGGAGACTGATGAAATGCAGAAAACCAGAGGGATGTGATCATCTTTAGATACAAACTCTACAAAAAGAACTGGAAAAGATTTATTCAGGATGGCAGTCACTCGTACATTGAGAGGGGAATAATGTCAACCTAGGAGCCTCAAACGGGGCAGGCTCCTTCACAGAACTGCAGTGAGTAATAACACCATACCTGAAAAATATTTTAGTACTGGGGATATACTATTGTTGTTGTTGTTGTTGTTGTTGTTGTTGTATGCTTTCAAATCATTTCCAACTTAGGGCAAACCTAAGGTGAACCTATCATGGGGTTTTCTGGGGCTGAGCATGTCACATGCCCAAGGTCATCCAATAGAATTTCCATGGCAGAGCAGGAAAATAAACTCTGGTCTCCAGGGTTGTAGCCCAATGCTCAAACCACTACACCATGATGGCTCCCCTTACTATCATTTGTTATTATTGTCATGCGCCTTCAAATAATTTACACCCCTGAATAAAATGCAGACAATGAACTTGAAATGACAAATAATGACAGGAAGGCATCCAAAAGTATCAGGCCGATATTGGGGTTAGAAGTAATGTTTCCATAAGGGAGAATCAAGAGCTAAGGCCAACAGCGGTGAGAAGAGAAGCAATACTAGACTTTATTAACAAACTACATAAAAACAAATCACTAGATCCAGATGGTATTCCAATGAAAGTACTTAAGACACTGAAACTGCAACTGCTGTTCATCCAACAAAAATAATCCATAACATGGATTTAATATCAGCTAATGGGATCCAAGGGGAATGCAAGTAATTTTAGGTTAGTTAGTTCAATATCTGTTCCAGGTAAAATTGCAGATTTATAAAATTGTCAAACATATAGAAGGATAAGCTTTTACAAAGATAATTCCTGTCTCTTTTAAAGTGTTTTGAAAGTTTAAATAAATATGTGTACTGGAGTGATCTGACAGATACTGTTTACTTTGACTTCCTGATCAAATTGAACAATTACCAGAGAAGTCCTTCTATGGACTAAAAAGTTATTGATTAACTGATGAAAAGAACAGGAAGCAGAAGCAGAAATACATGGACAGTGTTTGCAGTAGACAGCTGTCAACAGCAGGATCTTCAGAGATCTGTATTGGAAACAGTGCTTTTTAACTTGTTCATAAAATGTTTGGAGTTAGGGATAAGCACTGAGATGGCCAGGTTTGCTGATGCCATAAATATTTTTACGGTGCTTAGAAAAACAAATTCAGAAGCATATTAATTGTATTGAAATGGGTATTAATCATAATGAACTTTAAAATGGGAAACAACATTCAATATAGGCAAAAATAAAGGCCATTTCCACACTACACTGTTATAGTGATGTTATTCCACTTTCAACCTCCTATGGAATCCTGGGCTTTGCAATTTAACCAGAGAGCTCTTTGGCCTCAGCAAACTACAAACCCCAGAATTCCACAGGAGGTTAAAAGTGGAATGATAGTACTATAACAGTGTAGTGCGGAAATGGCCAAAGTCATGAAAAATGTAGCAAAACACTTCAATCTTGTACATATACTGATAGGATATAAGTTAGCTGCAAATGTCTTGGAGCTCTGGAGCTCAATAAAAATGTCAAGCCAATGCACACCCATTCCACGTTGACTGTCTTGGACCTGATCCTCATCAACAGGGAAGAACTGTCCAAAAAGTCTTAGATGCCTCAGGTAGAAGTGATGACGCCTTCTTGAGATTCAATATAAAACAGAAGGTATATCTGAATGCGCACTCTGAACTTTTAAAAAGGTGGTTTCAAAAAGCTCAGTGAAATACTGAGTGAGATCCCATGGTCAGAAATACTCTAAGAGAAATGAATTCATGAACTTTCTTAAAGTTGAGATATTATAGAAACAACTGAAAGCAATCAAACAGGAAAGAAAAGTAGGAAGCACCTGAAAAACTGGGGTGTCTGCATAAGAAACTTTCATAGAATCTAAAAGCTGGAAGCGACCACAAGAGCCATCTATGGCAACCCTCTGCCATGCAGAAATACACAACCAAAGCACTCTTGATGGATGGTCATCTAACCTTTGTTTAAAGACTTCCAAAGAAGGAGAGTCCCAGGTAATCTATTCCACTATAAAACAGTTCTCATAGTAAAGAAGCTCTTCCTAATGTTTAGCTGGAATCTCTTTTAATTTGAACCTGCTGGTTTGTGTCATAGTCTCTTGCAGCAGCAGAAAACAAGCTTGCTCCATCTTCTATCTGTATGACATCCCTTCACATATTTAAAGATGTCTGTCGCGTCACTTCTCAGTCTTCACTTCTCAAAGCTAGACATAGCCAGCTCTCTAAGCCGTTCTTTATAGGATTTGGTTTCCAGACCTTTGGTCATTTTGATCACCCATCTCTGACTGTGTTCAGATGAGCAGAGATTGTAAAGGGGGCATGTATAACAAATGGGGGAAAAAATCAGAGAGAAAAAAGAGTACAAATGAGTAGTCAAATATTTGTAGAGAAAAGGTCAGGCGGGCTAAAGTTCAGAAATTCAGGCTTGCATTAAAAATAGGATGCATCTGGCTATGTTCGAAGCAAGGGAAATAAGCAATGGGTTCAGCATGTAGAGAACAGGCTGCCTTGGAAGAGAGTGGGCTCTCCTCTTTTGTACATTGGGGGTTAAAACAGGCGGCTCTTGCAATTGCTTACAGCTCTAGCATTCTGTGAGAAGAAGGAGAAATGGTCAATGTAGCAGACAGAAAGCAAAACTGCTCAATGTTTGCTCTGCCTTTGCCTTCTCCTTGAAGGAGAAATGGAACAGGTAACACGGTGAGAGAGGGCTACAACCGAAGAAAAGATGTTGAATGGGAACAACTAGCTGCTTTAAATGGATAAAAATCCTCCAGCATGAGTTTTCTCAAAGACTAAATAAAATGAATGTTACCTCTTTTCTTGACAGAAACACAAGCTTTTTATATGTAGAAAATGCTGTGGATGTGGGAAATCTTGATTTCAGTAAGGCTTCTGACAAACTCCCTCCCCCAAGATACCCTTGCAGACAAAGTGAAAAATATGGGCTAGATGACTCTACTGTTAGGTGGATCTATAGTCGGCTGATGTCCCAACAGAGTTCTCACTGGAGGTGACTAATTCTGGAAAATGAGAAGTGAGGTGCTCTGTCCAATTCTGTCCTGGATCCAATATTGTTCAGCATCTTTATAAATGACTTGGATGAAAGAACGAAGGGCGTGCTCACAGATCTGCAGATGACACCTAACTAGAAGACATAGTTAATACTTCAGAAGAGAGAATAAAGATTCAAGGTGACCTTAACAGATCAGAGACCTGAACAGTGGTATGGGATTTCACCAGGGGCCTGAATTTCAGTAGCGATAAATATATGAGAATACATTTAGGTGGGATGGATCAGATGCACCTGGATTCTGACAGTGATGTGCTTCCAACCCCAAGACAATTCAGCTGGGAATAAGGGTCTGTGCTGGCCTTTTAAGGAGCCACTGCCAGGGTCTGTGGGGGCTATCCAAAAGGAATAGATATCCACCATTGCCTACAGAGCATTTAATTTCTTTATGCATGTGTGTGGATATGTTTTAAGTTTGTTAACCTTTTTTGTATATTCTTAATATTTAAACTTTTAAAATCTATTTAAAAAGAAAAAACAACTATATACCACAATAATATAAAATGTTGTCCCTAGTCATCAGAAGTATCATGTCTTTTTGCTGGGCTTGCAATTACCAACGTTTTTAGCAAGTAAAGCTTCACTTGAATCAGGCGATGAATATCTTGACAATGAAAAGGTCCACAATAAATCAGTATTAAATAAAGCTAAATCACCTCCCCTACCTTTCCTTGCAGACGCTGGGTCTCAATTTCATGATCCTGATAACTGGCCTGCATACGAGCTTGGAAAGCAGACATTTCTTGCTCATGCGTCGACAGTTGTTCTTTCCATTTATTCTCAAGCATGATGGCCTTTGCCTTCTCAGCTGCGAGATCCTTCAACAGAAGGCATCCATAATCAATAAGATATAATGTGCAGAGTCAGGTTATGAAATATGAAACATATACTATGAGTGTGTGGGAGTTCAGAGGCCCAATTCCATGTCTTGGACTTACCATGGGCTGCAGTGCCCCACAAAATGAAACTCGAAGTGTCTAATTCTGGCTTTGTGAAACTGCTTTTGTCCCCCTAAAAGACACAGGGTCAGTGGAGGGGAGAGTGCTGCAAAGTATTTTAAAGGCAAAGAACAGGTTGCTTACCTGTAACTGTGGTTCTTCAAGTGGTCATCTGTTCCCTCACACACTAGGAGCTTTCGCGCGTGCGCAATAGCATTCAGAAGATTCTAGAGCTTAGTAGCTTGGTGGGAACCCCTCTCCCATGCCCATACTGAGCATGCTCAGCCTGCCGAGCAACGGTCACTCCTCAGTTCCGTAGTCCACCAATGAGGGACCTGAGAAAGAGAGGACAGCTGGGTGGGTGTGTGTGAGGGCACAGATGACCACTTGAAGAACCACAGTTACAGGTAAGCAACCTGTTCTTCTTCTTCGTGGTCTCTGTGCCTCACACACTAGGAGACTGTGTAGCTTACCGGTTGGATGGTGGGTCAGGTCCTAAAGAACGGAAGCCAGCACCGCACGTCCGAAATGGGCATCTCTACAGGACAGGCAGTCCAGTCTGTAGTGGCGCACAAAGGTCGATGGTTGGGACCAGGTCGCCACACGGCAGAGTTCCTGCAGGTAGACTCCTTGCAGGAGGGCTGCCGATGTCACCACGGTTCTGGTGGAATGAGCCCTGAGCAAGGTTGGCGGAGGCTTCTTGGCCAGCTCGTACGCCAGCTGGATAGTCTGGGCCACCCACTTTGAAAAACGTTGGGTGGATACTTTGTGGCCTCTTCAAGGCCTGCCATAGCACACAAAGAGGTGCAGGGTCTGTCGGAAAGAGGCAGTCCTGTCCGTGTAGAAGGCCAAGGCCCGATGAACATCCAAGGCATGAAGGGATCGCTCCAAGGGCGTAGACGGGTCAGGGCAGAAGGTTGGCAAGATGATGTCTTGACTGAGGTGGAAGTTAGACACCACCTGCGGCAAGAAAGAGATGTCAGGCCGAAGGACCACCTTGTCTCTATGGAAGATGAGGTACAGCTCGTCAGACCATAGGGCTGTCAGCTCTCCTGCCTGTCTGGCTGAGGTGACAGCCACCAAGAAGGCAGTTTTCACAGTGAGCAGCCTGTCATCTGCGGTCGCCATGGGCTCGAAGGGCGGTCTCGTCAACTGTGATAGCACCAACAACAGCAACCACGGTAGTACTGGTGGCGATACAGGTGGATAGAGGTGGTGCAGGCCCTTCATAAACTGCTTTACAGTAGCATCATGGAAGAGAGCTGCCGACAGAGACCGTGGATGTTGGAATGCCACGATAGTGGCAAGGTAGACCTTCAGGGAAGTGAAGGCTAAGCCCTGCTGTCGAAGGTGTAGAAGGAAGTGGAGCATGGTAGGCAGGTTGACAGGCGATACTGGCTCCCATCATGCTTCGGCAAAGGCAACGAAATGTTGCCACTTGTAATGATAGTTGCAGCGTGTCTACTCCTTCCTGGCTGCGGTCAAGACGTTACCGATGACAAGATCGTCTAGGGTGATATCCTCCAGGCTTGGAGGGCCTGGAGCGGCAGGTCTGGGTGGAGGATGAGACCATTGGAATGGGACAGGAGATCCAGTGTCGCCGGGAGCCTGAGGAGTCGACCGCGGGTGGCCTCGAACAGGAGGCCGAATCAGTGCTGTCTCGGTTAGTACGGGGCTACGAGGATGACATCGGCTCGGTCCGCGAGGATCTTGGAGACCACTCAACCCAGGAGGGGAAACGGAGGGAACGCGCAGAGGAATCCCTCGTTCCACTCGAACTAGAAGGCATTGCCGATGGAGTCGCGACCCCGGCCAGCCCTCGAGCAGTAGCGGCAACACTTTGCGTTCTGGCTGGTTGCAAAGAGGTCGATCGTTGGCTCGCCCCAGTGGTCTCGTATCATCCGGTATGCCTCGCTTGAGAGGGACCACTCGTGGTGGCAAGAGGTATCCCTGCTGAGGGCGTCCACTGTGGTGTTGTCCTGCCCCGCAAGGTGTACCGCTACCGGATGGATTCGGAGTGAGACGCACCAGTTCCAGAGGTTGAGGGCAATGTTGAGGAGGGCGATCGAATAAGTCCCTCCTTGCCTGTTGACATAGCAGACCGCCGTTGTGTTGTCCGTCAAGATCAACACCGTATGGCCTGTGATGAGGTGGTGGAATGCCCTCAGAGCTTTCCAGATGGCAAATAGCTCAAGGGCATTGATGTGGAGGGTGGTCTCATCGTCGAATCCACCGGCCCCGGACTTTGAGGTCGCTGCAGTCAGCTCCCCATCCGAAAAGGGAGGCATCTGTGGTCACCGTCACGTGTGGAGTCAGCTCCCGAAAGGGCATGCCTGATAGGAGATGGTTGTAAGACTGCCACCATTGCAGGGAGCGACGCACCTGCAGGGGCAGTCGAAGGAGACATCTCTGGTTGTCCAGGAGTGGGTCAAAAACTCAGACGAACCAGTGTTGAAGAGGCTGCGCACGGAGCCTGGACAGGTAGGTCATGACAGTAGTCAAGGCCATGTACCTGAGGACCTGTTGGATTCTCCTTGCTGTTACCGTTGGGGTGCTGAGGACTGTAGACGGCCTGACAAAGCGTCCATGCATGGTTCATCGGTAAGTAGGCCTTGGCCGATACTGAGTCCAGGGTTGCCCCGATGAAGTCGAGAACTCTCGCAGGCTCGAGATGAGACTTCTGTGGGTTGACCCGGAGACTGAGACAGGTAAGAAGGGTAAGTGCCCGGTGAATGTCCTTGAAGAGTTTGTGTCTGCAGGATGCCACCAACAGCCAATTGTCCAGGTAAGGATAGACGGAGACGCCCTTCGTCTGCAGGAAAGATACCACGGGGGCTATGCATTTGGTAAAGACCCTGGGAGCGGTCGAGAGTCCGAATGGTAGCACCCTGTACTGGTAACAGGTACCGTCAACCGCGAACCATAGGTATTGTCTCTGCTGCGGGTGAATGGCGATGTGAAAATAAGCATCCCAAAGATCGATGGATGCGAACCAGTCCCCTTGGCGAAGGAAAGGAAGGATCGACGATAGCGTGACCATCTTGAACCTCTTGGGGCGGATGTATTCGTTCACCCCTCTGAGGTCCAGAATGGGTCGCAGGGTTCCGTCCGACTTCGGTACCGTGAAGTACTGGGAGAAGAGGCCGGTGGTAGAGGCCAAGGACGGAAGCTCTTCGATTGCTCCCTTTTGCAGGAGGGACTGGATCTCTTCCAGCAGAACCTGGCTGGCTGGGGTGGAATAGTAGATGCCTTGCGGTGGAATATCTTGAAATTCTATGGAGTAGCCAAGATGGATGATGGAAAGAACCCAAGAGTCTGTGGTGACGTGACGCCACTCGGCGAGGTATCTGGTCAGGCTCGGTTGATCTTCAAAGGCTGCTGGAAGGCTGAAGGTTGGTTGCGGTGGCAACCTGCGAAAGCGGTCAAAACCAAGACTTCGTCCCGGATGAAGACTTTTTCGAAGAGAGTGGGCGTCTCCGGAAAGGCCTTCGTGCTGAGGAGGTGTAGACCGAGGGGACCGCTACTGGAAGGTGGAGGACGAGGATCTGCACCACGATGGTCAGGAACCGAAGGACCGGCGAGGCTGAGATGGCTGATGTATACCCATCTTCTTGGCGATCAGGCACGCCTTAACCAAGATGATCCATAGCCTCGTGGGTGGTGGCATGGAACAGCCCCTGGCCGTTGAAGCGGAGGTCCTCGATCCTCCTTCGGCTGTCCTCTTGCAACCCTGACGACCTCAGCCACGCATACTGTTGGAGGGCAATGGAGCCGACCATAACTCTTGAGGCAACCTCCACGGTGTGCCTCGACGAGATAATCTGCTGATTAGCAAGTGCCACCGCCTCGTTAAAGAGCAGATTTCTGAGTAGGCTGCCAGACAAGCCTGTGTACTGGACACCCTGGCAACCAGGGAGGAAGCGGTGTAGAACCTCCTGTCGAAGGTGTCTAGCCTGAGGCCTTCGCGGTCAGGCGGGGTGGTGTGAGCCCCGTTGCCACCTTTAGTCTGGGCACACTCAACGACAATTGAGTTGGGTACCAGCTGGTTGAAGAGGAACTCCGCGTCCTCCTTCCACATCCAGTACAAATGCTCCAGCCGGTGTGGAATTGGCTGAGCAGAGGCTGGCTTGGCCCATGGTTGTTTCAAAGCCTCCATGAGCGCTGGCAGGAAAGGCAATGGTGTGGTGGATGGTGAACGTGTATCCACATCTTGGAAGACCAGGTCCTCCACCGTTGGGGTCGGATCTGCTACCTTCAGGCCAAGCGCTGTAGCCATACAAAGGAGGATTGCGGAGAATTGTTTGACATCCTCCACTGCCTACTCAGGTCCCGGATCACCGAAGCCCAGAGGAGGTGACTCATGGGATGTTGGTGTAGAGTCATCTGATCGGAATCCGTTTTGTATGACTGGGAGGAGTGAGTTGGAGATCTCTCTACGGACCTCTCCCTAGATGGTTTATGGGGAGGAAGGGCCAGAGTAACCGCTAGTGCTGCAGTCGTTACCGGTACCGTCAACAGTAGTGTGGTCGGAGCTGCAGGCGTCGACGGTAGCGTGGTCGGTGTTACTGCAACGGGTACTACCACAGGCCGTGCTCACTGGATCGCCTGCGTGACTGTAGTGGCCGGCACAGTCGCCTGTGTCGAGGTGGATTCAGACGCCGGGCGAGTTGCAGTCGACGTAACCCTTGGGGGAGGCGACACCGCCCTATAGCGGGGTGTGGGCTCCCTGGACCTCCTTTGGCGGGGAGAGGGTGATCGAGTGGGCGGCCTCCAATACCGGGAGTGGTGGCCTTCCCTTGTGGGCGAGCAGGATCGGCGGTAAGGTGACCAATGCCAGGGGTCACAGTGGTACCTATCCCTATACCATGGCAAGCAGGATAGGTACGATCCCGGATACTCATGCCACTGATGTTCTCAACCGTACCTTCCGAGGTATACAGGGAGTCGGTAGAAGGGCGAGAGTGGGCCCTCTCGAAGTACATCTCCCTGTGGCGCGGCAATGGAGGCCTGACTCTCTGCTCGGGAGACCGGGACTCGCTCCTGCCAGAGGCTGCCCGATGAGTGGGCGAAGACCAATGCTGGGCCATAGCCGCCTCCCAGTGATCTACCCTCGTGGGGTGACTCGGCAGGGGTACCGCAGCCACCAGAACGGGCGGTTCCGAGGGCAAGACCTCCACGGTCTGCTCCTTGTCCAACACCTCAAGGACCTCTTGTTGGTCCGACTCTCTCTGGATCCCCAGTGAGCTGTGTCGGTGGAGGTGTGGGAAGGCGGGCCACCTTAGAAGGGCAGCGCCTCTTTTCCTTCCTCTTCTTCTTCTTGTCCTTCTCCTTGGCGACGTCCAGAGTAGCAGGACGTTTCCGCTGAGTGGCAGTTGTAGGTCTGGATGACTTAGCATCCTGCGAGCCCACAGGTGCTTTCTCCATTGATTTAGCTGCCGCTGACAGCTTCGGAATCTTCGGTAACGAGGAGATGGGCGGTCTCGATGACGGTACCGAGCCTGATACTGAAGCAGTGGACGGTGCAGCAGCCGCCAGCACCATAGATGGAATGGTTGATGTCCGCCCCGAAGTTGATGTCTGAGACACAGTGTGAGCCTCGGGCTGTTCCTTCACTCGCAGGGACTCCTCCCAACAATGTGACTTGAGTCTTGACGAGCAGTTTTGGAGAGTTTGGGATGTGAACTCCTGACAAATAGAACAGGCCCTTACGTTGTGGGTTTCCCCCAAACAAAAGAGGCACTCGCGGTGGGCGTCGGACAGAGCAACTTTCCGTCCACAAGTTATGCAGTTTTTAAAGAGTGCCAACATAGACGAGGAATCGAAGATGAAGGAGACAAAAATTAGACGGCGGAGAAGAGAAGTCGAAGGGTATGAAGAGAGGCGAAGAAAAGGGGGTTAGAGGGGTCCAAAATACCAGAAGTCAAATCTGTTATCCAAAGCCGTAGTCAAAGTCCGAAATCCGTTAGTCAAGCCAAAGAAAAACGCCAAGAAAAGCTAGCCACTAAGGAAGAACCTTCTGTTTGCTAAGGTGGACGAAAAAGAACTGAGGAGTGACTGTTGCTCGGCGGGCTGAGCATGCTCAGTACAGGTATGGGAGAGGGGTTCCCGCCAAGCTACTAAGCTCTAGAATCTTCCGAACGCTACTGCACATGTGTGAAAGCTCCTAGAGTGTGAGGCACAGAGACCACGAAGAAAAACTACTGCTATTGGAGACTTCCAGAAAGGGCAATTCTTCTTTCTGATATCCCCACATAGTAGAATTCTCAGTATAATTTTCAACATGTTGATATGCAATATGTAACACAAGCCTTTGCAAATATGATATCAAGACAGATGACTTAAAAAGGAAAAAAAAATCAAGTTGTTTCATGATTAGGTGCATGTGTTGACCCAAATAGGCATAGGCACACATGCGCAGAAAACCTGTATTCGAAGCATGGGGTGTGAATTTACAAATTCATTCTAAATTAGACAACTGGGAATTCTACCCCTGACAGTATGCAGATTAGAGCAAATAAAACATTCCCTCATGTTTAAGAGCAGAACGAGTGCCCACACTGCCATCAGATGCTGTGAGAAGGAATGTAAATAAATACAGATCACAATAAGGCAACAGGGCTCAAAATACTCATTCTGAGTACACCATTCTATTTCTGAAGCGTTTAAGATTTATAGAATTACCTTTGTAAGCTCTCTCAGCTTAACTTTTGCAGTGGTTGCATTTTCCTGTTCCACAGCAAGTAGCTTCTCTTTTTCCTCTAGATGTCGTTTCAGAACAGCAACAGGGTCACTCTTCTGTGTTGCCTAGAATAAAAAGCAATTATTAGAAATAAAATTAAGAACTTGGTGCTGAATGAAGTACTTTGGAGGTCTGCACCAGTATGCCCAGGACATCTAAGCTATTCAGTGGCAAGTTTACTGGCCACTGTTTTATGCCCATTTAAAGTATGTCTTAAAGCAGTACCGCTTGGCCAGTGTAACTAGTTTCGGGATACTTAATGCTCCCCACATTCACAGACTGAATGATTAAATATATATTTGCTCTTCTTCATTTTGTGGCCAAAAGTCACTTCTATTGGTGGGATAAGTCCATTGATTTGATTGAAAAATATAACCCTTTCAAAAGAAACAGATTGGAAAGCAGCAGCGGCAGCACAAAACTCCTTTGAGGAAACCCACAAGTTCAAGCACAAGAGGGAAAGTTAAAGCACTTGGGTAAAACTAAGGCCATTTCTGCACTAGCCTGTTATAGTGCTATTATTTCACTATTCCACTGTTATTCCACTATTATTCCACTTTCAACATCCTATGGAATCCTCAAAGGCCCCTCCCTAAACTGCACACCCCAGGATTCCACAGGATGTTGAAAGTGGAATAATAGCACTACAACAGGCTAGTGCAGAAATG
Source organism: Iguana delicatissima (assembly GCA_948472985.1). Classification (NCBI taxonomy): domain Eukaryota; kingdom Metazoa; phylum Chordata; class Lepidosauria; order Squamata; family Iguanidae; genus Iguana; species Iguana delicatissima. Next base: position 14,625 of record CAOKZL010004420.1, read on the forward strand.
GCCTAAAAGAAGAAGAAATTACAGGAATATTACAGGAGATTCTATTACAAATTGCCAAGCCATTTATTGAGCAACAATGGAATCGAGAACTGAAATACCCAATTCTTATTAACCAGTGGGCATTGGTTTTAACATCTATGACTAGCATAGCTATAGACCTCCAACTGTATCCTATACAGCAGAAATTGCTCTTTTGGGTACATTGGTCACCACAACATCTACTCAAGAAAAGGCTTTCTAAATCTGCATATTGTTGGAGATGTAATGCTGCTAATGCTTCCTTAATGCACATGTTTTGAAGTCATCCCATAGTAGCCACATTTTTGAAGGAAATAATCTCACAAGTTAATTTGGTTTTGGAAAGTTCCTTCATATTCAGGGACGTGTATGTTCTTTGAATTATCTACCCAGTTCTTGGTAATTAACAAATGGCCAACAGAAGTGGGTTTTTCACACTCCTTTGACTGCTTTATTTCTTGAAAGATAATCTTTCTCCATCTGTGATCCAATGGACAGAAGATCTAACAACATTCACAACATGTGAACAACATTAACAATAATTTACAAATGGACTTACATTTGGACATTTGGTCAGCTTTTATAAAAACTGAATGCTAATGTGATTACATTTTTCCCCCTTTCACATTTTTATTTTCCTGCCTTTGCTATAGAGAAACATTATTTTATGTAACCAGGACCCCTTTTGAATGCAAACAATTTTTTTAAAAAATAATACTGCTTCCTTGGAAATTTGAATTTTGCTACAACACTGAATGGCAAGCTCCACTGAATAGTACAAAATCTCGAATAGCAAGCCCCTTCTACTAATGAACATCGGGTACAATCCACAGGAATGCTTTTCTACACAAGCCCCATTAAAATATGTAACATCGACAAAGAAACATTATTTAAACTCTTTCCTGTGGCTCTTTCCAAGAGATTTGTTTTCACGGTAGATCCTGAACAGTTTCACAACTTTGTTTTCATATTAATTCCTGAACAGAAAGGAATGCAACATTGGAATACCGCTGCATTTTTTGACATATTGCTATCAATTTGTATTAATGAGGCATTAAAAGCATATACAGTTTCTCTGTCCCACTGTCTGCTGGATTTGAATGTGCATATTTAAAGATGGGTTGCTGGGACAGAATAGGGAGTCTGTTGGTGTACCACCCACCCCACTGCTCAACAGTCTCCCATCTGGGGCTGGCCGAGTTGGTCTCAGACATGGTGTTGGAATCCCTTTGATTAGTTATGCTGGGGGACTTCACCATCTGTGCAGAGACCTCCCTGTCAGGAGCAGCTCAGGATTTCAGGTCCTCTATGACAACCATGGGTCTGTTCCAAGTAGTATCTGGTGCCACTCATGTTACAGTACACACACTGTACTGTATGATGATCTGGATGTGGAAGAACTTGCTACAGTTCCATTGTCATGGACAGATCATCACCTGCTGGGTTTTAGACTCATTGGAACTCAAAGCCTCTGCGGGGGGGGGGCACGGTCTGCCCTAGGAGGTTTATGGATCTGGTTGGATTCTTGACGGCTCTTGGAGAGTTGGCAAGTGGTCCTGTTAAAGTCCTGGCTCACCTTTAGAATAAGGAAATGGCCAGGGCTATGGACACAATTGCTCCTAAGCACTCCCTCTCATGGAGCCAACTAAGCACCCTGGGTCACTAGGGAGCCGATGGTGATGAAATGACAGGGATGGAGATGAGAGTGACAATGGAGGAAGAGTGAGTCTGACTGAACATGGGCTAGAACCCATTGGAAAGCCTATGTTGTGACAATGGTAGCAGCAAAGAAACCTTCTTCACTGCCTCCATTCCATCTGCACAGTGCTGTCCAGCAAAGCTGTTTTGATTGGTCCGGGGCCTTTTACATTCTCCCCTATAAACTACTAGCCAGCCCATCGTGAAGAATTTGTGGATAAAATTACCTGGATCAAGTCCGTCATAGATGCTGTACTTGTTAAAAGCCTGGTGGATGTAACCTGCTTATCCAATATTACTGGATACATTTCAATTTGTGCATTCTGAGGATGTGGACAGGATACTTAAGAGAGGTGAGAGCCATTCTATGCATACTAGACCCATTCCTTTCCTGGCTGTTGAAAGCAGCCTGAGGGGACTGGCAGACTGGGTAAGGAGAGTACTGAATGCTTCACTACAGGTTTGCAACTCGCCTAAAAGAAGCTGTGGTGAGGCCATTACTGAAAAAAAAAATCCCCCTTTGGTCCCACCACACAGGAGAACTACTGACCAATCCTCGATATCCCCTTTTTGGGCCAGGTATTGCAGCATGTGGTGGCTTCCCAGCTACAGGCATTTCTGGATGAAATAGATTATCTAGATCCATTTAGGCTTGGTTATGGGACAGAGATAGCTTTGGTCAGCTTGATAGATAGAATCATAGAATCATAGAATCATAGAAATGTAGAGTTGGAAGAGACCACAAGGGCCATCCAGTCCAACCCCCTGCCATGCAGGAAAACCCTCAAAGCACTCCCGACAAGTGGCCATCCAGCCTCCGCTTAAAAACCTCCAAAGAAGGAGACTCCACCACACTCTGTGGCAGCACATTCCACTGTCGGACAGCCCTGACTGTCAGGAAATTCCTCCTGAGGTTCAGGCGGAATCTCCCCTCCTGCAGCTTGCATCCATTGCTCCTTGTCCTGGTCTCAAGAGCAGGAGAAAACAAGCCCACTCCCTCCTCGACATGACACCCCTTCAAATATTTAAACATGGCTATCATGTCCCCTCTCAACCTTCTCTTCTGCAGACTAAACATACCCAGCTCTCTAAGTCTGTCCTCATAGGGCATGGCTTCCAGGCCCCTCACCATTTTGGTTGCCCTCCTCTGGACCTGCTCCAGCTTATCCATATCCTTCTTGAATTGGGGTGCCCAGAACTGGACACAGTATTCAAGATGAGGTCTAACCAATGCAGAATAAAGTGGTACCAATACCTCCCTCGATCTAGACACCATACTCCTATTGATGCAACCAAGAATTGCGTTGGCCTTCTTGGCTGCCGCATCACACTGCTGACTCATGTTCAGCTTGTGGTCTATGAAGACTCCTAAATCCCTTTCACACGTACTGTTAGCCAGCCACGTGTCCCCTAGCCTATATTTCTGCATACCATTTTTTCTGCCTAAGTGTAGGACCTTACATTTCTCTCTGTTGAAATTCATTTTGTTAGCCTTGGCCCAGCTCTCCAATCTGTCCAGGTCCTTTTGAATTTTGATCCTGTCATCAGGCGTATTAGCAACCCCTCCCAATTTGGTGTCATCTGCAAATTTGATCAGCGTGCCCTCTATTCCTTCATCCAAGTCATTAATGAAGATATTGAACAGCACCGGGCCCAGGACAGAACCCTGTGGCACCCCGCTAGTCACTTCTCTCCAGGATGAGAATCTGCCATTGGAGACCACCCTTTGGGTACGGTCAGTCAACCAGTTACAAATCCACCTGACAGTAGCCCTGTCCAGTCCACATCTTACTAGCTTCTTTGCAAGAATGTCATGGGGAACTTTGTCAAAGGCCTTACTGAAATCAAGATATACTATGTCCACAGCATTCCCTTCATCTATCAAGCAAGTAACTCTATCATAAAAAAAGATAAGATTAGTCTGGCATGACCTATTTTTGAGAAATCCATGTTGACTTTTCGTAATTACGGCATTGTTTTCTAAATAATTAGAAACTGACTGTTTGATGATCCGCTCCAGGATCTTTCCAGGTACTGATGTCAGGCTGACTGGGCGATAATTATTTGGGTCCTCTTTTTTCCCTTCTTGAAGATGGGGACAACATTTGCCCTCCTCCAGTCTGCCGGAACTTCTCCGGTCCGCCAAGAGTTTTCAAAGGTTATAGCAAGAGGTTCCGCAATGACCTCTGCTAGTTCTTTTAAAATCCTAGGATGCAATTCATCTGGCCCTGGAGACTTGAATTCATCCAGTGTGGCCAGGTATTCCTGTACTACCTCTCTATCTATTCTGTGCTGCATTTCCCCCACTTCCTCACCTGCTCCCCAACCGCCAGGTTGACTGTTTTTATCCTTTTGGGAAAAAACTGAGGCGAAGAAGGTGTTGAGGAGTTCTGCCTTTTTTCTTCCTCCTGTTATTAATTCACCACCTTCCTTGCGCAGTGACCCTATCGTCTCCTTCTTTTTCCTTTTGCTACGGACGTATTTAAAAAAGCCCTTTTTATTGTTTTTAATGTCTCTGGCCAGCCTAAGTTCGATCTGTGCTTTAGCCTTTCTGACCTTCTCCCTACATCTCCTGGCTACTTGCTTATAATCTTCTTTGGTGATTTCCCCTTTCTTCCATTTCCTGTACATGTTTTTCTTAATACTTAGCTCAGCTGAGAGCTCTTTAGTCAACCATTCCAGTTTGTTCAGATGCCTTCCGTTTTTCCTCCTTAATGGCACAGTTTTAGCCTGTGCCTTCAGTACCTCCCTTTAAAGAACTCCCACGCATCCTGAACTCCTTTCTCATTGACTATTCTTGACCACGGGATTTCAGCCAGCAGCTCCTTCAGTTTACAGAAGTCTGCTTTTTTAAAATCTAAGACGAATGCCTGGCTACACTTGCCTTCTCTTCCCCACTGAATGCCAAATTCTAATAGGGCATGGTCACTCTCTCCTAAAGATCCAACCAGTTCTACGTCATTAACAAGGTCTTCCCTGTTGGTCAGGATCAGATCCAGAATATTTGATCCCCTTGTCGCCTCTTCCACCTTCTGGACCATGAAATTGTCTTCAAGACAAGCAAGAAACTTGCTGGACCTTGCCGCCTTTGCAGAGTTTGACTGTCAACATATATCCGGGTAGTTGAAATCTCCCATTATTACTGTATCTCTCCTTTTTGAATGTGCAGTCATTTGGTCTATGAAAGCGCCATCGAGGTCCTCAGTCTGGCTTGGAAGTCTGTAGTAAACCCCCACTATAATATCCCTATTGTTTCTCGCTCCCTTAATTCTTACCCAGATGCTCTCGACCTGGCTTCCGGTGTTCAAGTCATGGATCTCTTCACAAGTGAAAACATCCTTGACATATAAGGCTACTCCTCCTCCTTTCTTCTTTGGTCTATTTCTACAAAATAGGCTATACCCCTCTATTCCTACATTCCAATCGTGAGACTCATCCCACCAGGTCTCAGTGATGCCTATCAAATCATATTTATTTTGCTGTACTAGGAGTTCAAATTCATCTTGTTTGTTTCCCATACTCCGTGCATTAGTGTAGAGACACTTAAGTCCCCGTGCCCTTTCTGCAAGTCCCATAGCATTGTTTCCACCCCTTCCACGATTGGATGCTATTCCTACTTGGCCAATATCATTTGGGCCTTTTTCCCCTGCACTTGCCGAGTCCTTGTCCTGAATAATCTTGTCTCCCTCCCCAGTTGTACTTAGTTTAAAGCCCTCCTAATCCTCCTTGTGAGACTGTTTGCAAAAACGTTCCTGCCAAGTTTCGTGAGGTGCAGCCCATCCCTTGCCAGAAGCCCATGTTCCTGGAATTTCAAGCCATGATCCAAAAAGCCAAACTGTTGGCGGCGGCAAAATGTGCGGAGCCAGCTGTTGACCTCTACTATTGTCCTTTCCCTTCGTGCACCATATCCTTGAACAGGGAGGATTGATGAAATGACCACCTGCGCACCAAGGTCCTTAAGCTTTCTCCCCATAAGCTCGTAGTCCTTTGTGATGTGGTGAAAGCTGCGCTTCACCGTGTCATTGGTTCCAACGTGAACCAAAACGAGGGGCTTACGGTCAGTGGGCTTGACCAGCCTGGCTAGCCTCTCTGTTACGTGGTTTATCCTGGCCCCAGGAAGACAGCAGACCTCTCGATTGAGCTTGCCCGGTTTGCAAACTGCCGGTTCGGTTCCTCTGAGCAAGGAGTCCCCAACTACCAGAACTCGCCTCCTCTGAGGCCTGTCTGGGGTTCTTCGACAAGCAGATTCTTCCAGGATTGCCTGGCCATTGTGTTGAGGCTGGGAGTGCTGGTCTTCCCGATGTTGGATGCTGTCCTGTTGGTGTTCAAGTTCCAGTTGGCGAAGTTGGATTCCTTCTTGCTGATGTTGTGTTCCCTCCTTCTGGTGTTCCTCATCATTCACAGCACCAAGAACGTTGAAGCGATTCTGTAGTTTGAGAGTCTCTGTTTCCTTCCTGGCCCTTCTACTTCTCCATGTGACATTCCTCCAAGCATCGCTTTCGTGGCTCACGGAACTGATTTCCTCATTAGGCAGCTCCTCCGCATATCCGGTCTTCAGGAAGGTCCTCTCTGCCCTATCTAAGAAGTCCTCACCTTCCCTAATAAGACGAAGATTAGAAACCTGTGCCTCCAGCTGCCGCACCTTGACCTCTAAGAAGGTGACCAGCTTGCACTTGCTGCAGGTGTACCCGACCACATCTTGTGGCAAGAAAAGGAACATGCCACAAGTGCTACAGGTGACAGCAGCAGCTCCCTCCCCTTCCATACTTGATAATACAGAGAATAGAAAAAGAAAACAAAAAACAAAAACTGGCCCTCCTTTCTTAATTTGAGCTGTATAAGCTATGTCTGCTCAGCTAACTACCAAGCTCAGTTGAACTCTTCCTAAATTTGTTCAGTTGCTCTAAGGATCGGTTGTTCCTAAACTTGAATAGTTGAACTTGAAGGATTGAAGTAGATGAATGAAATTGCGCGCGCCGTAAGCACGCGCTGCTGGGAGTTCCTAATAAAGCCTCCTTCCCCTAGCTGGCTCCTCCCCCTAGCTTGATTAACTCTCCCTAGTTTGATTGACAGTTAACTGACTAACTAACAAACAATTAGCTGACAATAGGCTGTGAGCTCAGGCAGAGCACACGGCCAGCGCAAGCAAAAAACAAAAACAACAACAACAAAACAAAAAACAAAAAAAACACACAGAGAAAAAAGCAAACAAACTCAGCCCCACAGTCCTGCAAAAACACCTATCAAAGTTGTCTTCACAGACCCAGCTTACCTTCTGCTCTCTCCTCTGGAAGTCAGCAAGAAGACTGCTGGGAGTTCCTAATAAAGCCTCCTTCCCCTAGCTGGCTCCTCCCCCTAGCTTGATTAACTCTCCCTAGTTTGATTGACAGTTAACTGACTAACTAATGATCTATGGGGGACTGGAGAGGCTGATTCTGCTGGCTTTTGATATCATTGACGATGGTATCCTTTTGGATCACCTCCCTGGGATGAGGCTCTAGGGCACTGTTCTACTGTGGCTCCAATCTTTCCTGGAGAGGCAGACTCAGAAAGTATTCTGGGGATGCCTGTTCAACACTCTGTTCCTTATTCTGTGATGTCTCTCAGGCTCAGTTCTGTTCCTGATGCTGTTTAACATCTACATGAAACCACTGGGAAAGGTTATCCAGAGTTTTGAGGTTCAGTGATATCAATATTCAGATAACACATAACTCTGTCGTGTTCTATCTGATTTCCATCTGATTCTAAGGAAGCTGTTTCTCTACTAAACCAGAGTCTGCTGTCAGTAATGGGCTAGATGAGGGTGAACAAACTAAAACTTAATCCAGGCAAGACAGAGGTGCCCTTTGTCAGACAGAAAGCTGATCAGGGAACAGGGATTCAACTTGTGCTGGATGGGATTACGCTCCCCCTGAAATTTCAGGTTCACGACTTGGGTGTGGCTCTGGACTTTAATCTGAGCCTGGATGCCCAGGTAGCTGCTGCAGTCAGGAGTGTGTTAGCATGGCTACTGTGACAACTGCACCTGTTTCTTAAGAAGTCAGATCAGGCTATGGTGACACATACCTTGATTTCATCCCATTTGGATTTCTCTAGGGGGAAATGCATTTGCAAAGTGTTTGGAAACTTCAACTAAAATGCTGCAGCCAGGCTATTGACCACGGCTGACTATAGGGCTGATGTGACTTCCCTGTTAAAACAGCTGCACTGGCTACCATTCTCCTTTTGGGCAGAACTGAAAGTGCTGGTATCAAACTTTAACACCCTAAATGACATGAGTCCAGACTATCTGAAAGACTGTATCTCCTACTAAAAACCAACATAAGCATTAAGATCTGCAGAGAAGAACTTTGTCTCAGTCCCACCACCTCCACAGGCACCGTTGGTGAGGACTTGGGAGAAAGCCTGCTCTGCGGCTCTGATCCCAGATTGTGGAACTTGCTCCCACGGAAGGTCTATTTGGCCCCCTTCCTGTTTTCTTTCCACTGGTAGGTGAAGACGTTTTTATTTAGGCAGTCTTTTGGGTCTTGAATTTAAATTATGGAGCAGTTGTGTGTTTGTAAAGTGGTGTGCTGTATTTTTTTTAATTTTTTAAAATCTTTTCTGAGATTATGTTTTAAATATGCTTTCTGTATTTTAATTGTTTTAAAGCATATTTTAATAATTGGAATGTTTAATTTCTTTCTAACTTTTGTAAACTAAATGTTTTAGCAGTATCTTTTTAGATTATTGTAAGCCATCTTGGATCCCATTTAGGAGAAAGGAAGGCTATAAATTTAATAAATAAATAAAACATCTCACTCTGCATTGAATCATCTTGTTGTTGTTGTTGTTGTTGTGTGCCTTCAAGTTATTTCTAACTTATGGCAACCCTAAGGTGAACCTATAATGGGGTAATCTGGGGCTGAGAATGTGTGATACACCCAAGGTTACTCAATGGGTTTCCATGGCTGAGGGAATTGAACCTTGGTCTCCATAATCATAGGCCATTTCCGCACTAGACTGTTATAACTCTATTATTCCGCTTTCAACATCCTATGGAATCCTCAAAGGCCCCTCCCTAAACTGCAAACCCCAGAATTCCACACGATGTTGAAAGTGGAATAATAGCGCTATAACAGTCTAGTGCGGAAATGGCCATAGTCCAACAGTCAAACCACACTGTCTCCCACTGAACCATTTAAGTGTAATAAAAAGGTCCATAAGTAAATCTATTTCCATACTGTGTTCAGAACATTATCTCATAGACAAACATGGATAACTGGTGGCCAGGAAGAGTCTGAGGAATTACTGATGTCCTTGTAGGGTTAGGTGATACATTTACATGGAGGGATATTCACTTGCTTGAGCTATCACCACATAGGCACAGGTCAGCCACTCCAGTGACAAGTTGGGCAGTACTCTGCCTCTCCTCAAAGAACAGTACCTTATGTAGATATATCACATTACATCATGGTAGGGCAACCTCTGCCTTGACAAGTAAGGCATTTTTACTTCCCTCTTACACTGCCTTTTCGCAATTGTATTCAACTGTAGTATATTTATGCAGAGAGTTACACAGCAGAACTTTGAATATCAAAAGATGTTCATACCATATGCCATGGGTCCTGAGTACCTCCTGCTTTCTCAGTCAGGATTTCAATCAAATGCTGGGCCTCACCTTCACCAAAAACCATGCTCTTGATTGTGGAAATTAAGGTCTTGTATGGCAGAGAAAGCGTGCCCTCAAGATCTGTGGGAGCTACAAAGAGAAGGGAAAATAAAAGTAAGTTGAACATTTTTAAAGCCACAGTCTAAAATTAAAAAAAACAACAACCCTAAGGTTCTAAAATGATGAGAATTTTTTTCACTGCTCATTTCTTTTTACAGGTTAACTCAAGGCAAATTCTTACCAAAGATTTCCCAGCCTGACAATATAACGACCAAAGTTCCACACTCAATAAAACTCTGAATAACTTGCTTACCTATCCAGGCACCCCTGTGTGTTTTTCTAAGAAAAGATTTTAAAACCCTATCGTAATGCTTACCTTTTGGTGAGGATCTTGCTATAACCAGTCAGGTGATCAGAGCTGAGGAGATCAATGCACTCTGTTACATGAGTTCTGCCTGTGGGATGCCCCAAAATACTGCAGAATTCATTCCCTACCCATTCCTGCTCCTAGTAAAAGGGCAACAAAGCCACCAGTCTAATTATAGGGCCAAGGAGTTGTTTTTTATGTACTAGGTTAACTCTACTTGTATAGCAAATAGATGTCAAGACTTTTAATTTTTTTATTCAAAAATATTTGATATTATACTTTAAGATTTTTTTTTTTAAAAAAAGATATCTGTGCTGATCCATAACAGAGGAAAGTCCAAAATGAGTAGCTAGCCATAGCTACATGGCAAAGAAGTAGGGGAAAATCTCTCAGATGGCTTAATGCCTCCCCACACCTCGCATTACAAGCAGCACACATAGGCAAGCAGTTCCAAGAAAGCCTCTTCAGGCAAGAAGAAATGATGGAAGAGCAGAACTCCTGTCAAATTAATGGAACTTGTCCTTAATTTGGAAGCTTCAAAATAGCAAGTTATTAAATTAGAGAGGCCCAAAATAGGGACCAGCTGAGAGGGCCAGCTTTGCATATCCCTGTCTCTTACACAATTTGTGGGTCTAATTACATGTTATTGTCAATGATCTGGACATCAACCTGCCCCCACTTCACCATGGTTCTCCTTCCTTTTGTGGCACTAATGCCACAAAAACCTTTGTGTGCTCCAGAAATCTTTATTTCATTACGTTATACAAAGCACTAGTCCAAAAATCATGCCAGATATTCTGACCACGAAGTCTGCAATTTAATGTGTTTTTAAATGACAAAGGCACACTCCAGTTCACAAAGCCCCGAATAAAGAAATTCCATGTTACAAAATCTTTTTAAACCCACCAGCCTCCTTTTTCCTCTTCATTCTCTATCTATGTGGAAGTTTTTTTTAGCTGCATCAGGATTGGGAGTTTGATGGAGGAAGGTTAGAGAACGACAGACTTTTAGCGTCAGGTTGCAGCAGACTTTAAGCAGTAAACAACACCATACCTGGATCCCATGACATCCCGATGTCATCCTGACAGTGACATTGCAGGGATAGGAGCGTGTCCCAAACACTCCCCTCTGCACCCAGCCAGCTGTTGGCAGATGGTAGCATTCAGGATATGTTCCTTCCTTCTGCAGTGCAGCTGGCCTCTTCTGGTGCTGCAGTAAGGAAGCACTTTGACAGTGCTTCCACCCTTCCTGCATGGCCACAGCCGTCATGAACATTGCACAAAAGGGGCCTATTACCGATTTTTTCTGGTAATAGTATAACATGTGATTGTGACGGCTGAGGACGCGACAGGAACGGGGCCATGACAACACTGTGCAATAGCACATGTCACAGACCAGCTTCAAGGTATCCCCATGCTGAGATGGAGCTGTAGTGCAGAAACGGCCTACATGTGAGCTGGGAAACAATGCAATGCTACTCTAGCCAATACTACTGTACCTATGTGCCTACAATTGACAAGATAAATAACAACTACCTCCAGAATCTCTGAGCAAGTGTGAACAGCAAACGAGTAAGAAAGGGAAGAGTAGATATGTCTGTATTACTAGCTACCCAAGCACGCTAAAAAACAACAACCTAGGTTTGTATACAAAAACGGAAATCATAAGGAAAACTGAGGCTGTTTCAAAGAAAAACTAGTATGTGCATGCTTCAGGTGATCTCTAGAAAGTTCAAATGTTTCTGTTTAGTTATATCTTACCTTCTGCATATTGTTAGTTTTGAATAAAAAATCTTCTGAAACATACTCTTGAACTGCTCTCAGGCATAATGGAGACATTGTGAGATAAGTTATATGACTGGAATATTAAAACTGAATGTTAGAACCTATTCAAAAATAATAGATGTGGCAGAAAAGGAGGAGGTAGCATTATACGCTAAAGGCAAATTCATTTGTGCAGAAATCCATGAGAGTGATCAGAGTGGACCAGTTGAGAGCATTTTGTTATTACCATTTACTAGCCTTACTTTGGAAGATATTAGATATCATTTTGATATCACAATTCAGTCCCATTCTGCCACCCTCCACCAAGTGTTTGCGAGGCCCCCGAACAAGCACAGAACTAGGCATGGTCATTGATTGCTGAACATTCCTTTCTCCACCCAGGCAGGACAGACTCAGCCAGATCTCGCTTTAGGAGACCTCCCTAGACAAACACCTCATTAAAGATGCACGCTAATACAAAGAACTCCCTGCCCCGAGCAGGCAACTTGACGAGCTAGACGCTTAACTGTCAAGTACTCTGTATCTGCATACTGGCCATTCCACTGTCAATTCGGAACTAATTCAATCATGCTAAATTCTGACCTTTCAGAGACATTGCCTCGTGTCCAAACCTAATTGTTTTCTCCCAAGTACAGACTAGCCTACGGTCATATTCTCCCCATAAAACCCCCCAATTCCGAGACGTTCCTCAGATCGCTCCAAACTTCCATCCAGCCTTGCTGCTGCTTCATCTGCCGAGCTTTCCCCTCACTCTCAGTCCAAGACTGCGCAATTACGGACCTCTGCAGTGATCTACCTCGGGCATCGGACAGGTGTAGTATCACCCAATTCAACAATCCCTCTTAAAAATCCTCTATACTGCTACCACCTTTATTTTCTATAGTTACTTGTGTGAGTGTGTTGCATACACTGTTTGCTTGTATTTAATAAAATCACCATTATTCTTTCATATTTGGTGTGCTTCTTGGCTTGGCCTGACCCCGTAGAGATTGGGTTTAAAGATTCTGCTGCGTTGCCCTGCCTCTCGTTTTCCTAACTTGTGCTCTGAGCTAATTTTCCCCCACCAATATTAGAGCATGTTTGGAGTCCCTCCCGGGATCCCCAATACACAGGGTAACAATTTGGATAAAAATAAATGGAGAAAGAAATGCAACATTGTGGTGAAAGTTGTATATTGTGCAACATTACAACATGGTAGTGGTATATATAAAGAATGGAAGGAAGAACGAATCACCAAGGAAGAGTTTATATGTATAGCCCAAGCTTGCAGCAATAGTATAAAAAAAGCTAAATCTGAGAATGAGCTGAGATTGTCTAAACAAGCAAAAAGGAACAAAAAAGCTTTTTTCAGATACATCTGAGGCAAGAGAATGACCAAGGAGACAAAAGCACGGATACTGTCCAGTAAAGACTGTAAAATGTGAACAGATCACAATGAAAAAGCGGAACTGCTCAATATTTATTTTCCTTTAGTTTTCTCTCAAAAGCAGACCTGTGTGCTTCCTTGCATCGGCAGAGCCCTTGGTAAAGAATCCAGGTTGCCATAAGTTAATCTAAGTGTGCTTAGATCAGTAGAGCCACACCAACTACATCTCAGAGCACTTAAAAAGCTTGCTGATAGGAAGAGAATCAATACATTTTAAATGTGGTGCTGGAAGAGAATGAACAGGTTGCTTACCTGTAACTGTGGTTCTTCGAGTGGTCATCTGTGCCCTCACACACTAGGAGCTTTCGTGCGTGCGCGGTAGCGTTCGGAAGATTCTAGAGCATAGCAGCTTGGCGGGAACCCCTCCCCCATGCCCATACGGAGCATGCTCAGCCCACCAAGCAACGGTCGCTCTTCAGTTCTGTAGTCCGCCAATAAGGGACCCGAGAAAGAGGGGACGGCTGGGCGGGCATGTATGAGGGCACAGATGACCACTCGAAGAACCACAGTTACAGGTAAGCAACCTGTTCTTCTTCTTCGTGGTCTCTGTGCCTCACACACTAGGAGACTGTGTAGCTTACCAGTAGGATGGTGGGTCAGGTCCTAGAGTATGGAAGCCAGTACAGCACGTCCAAAACGGGCATCTCTGTGGGACCGGCAGTCCAGTCTGTAGTGGTGCACAAAGGTCGATGGTTGGGACCAGGTCACCACACGGCGGAGTTCCTGCAGGTCGACTCCTCGCAGGAGGGCTGCAGATGTCGCCATGGCTCTGGTGGAATGAGCCCGGAGGAAAACTGGCAGAGGCTTCTTGGCAAGCTCATATGCCAGCTGGATAGTCTGGGCCACCCATTTCGAGAAACGTTGGGTGGATACCTTGTGGCCTCTCCGATGCCTGCCATAGCACACAAAGAGGTGCGGGGTCTGTCGGAAAGAGGCAGTCCTGTCCGTGTAGAAGGCCAGGGCCCGACAAACATCCAGGGAGTGAAGGGATTGCTCCAAATGTGTAGTTGGATCCGGATAAAAGGTTGGCAAGATGATGTCTTGACTGAGGTGGAAGTTAGATACCACCTTCGGCAGGAATGAGATGTCAGGTCGAAGGACCACTTTGTCCCTATGGAAAACGAGGTAAGGCTCGTCAGACCGTAGGGCTGTCAGCTCTCCCGCCTGCCTGGCAGAGGTGAAAGCCACCACAAAGGCAGTTTTCATGGTGAGCAACCTGTCATCTGCGGTCGCCATGGGCTCAGAGGGCAGTCTCGTCAGCTGTGACAACACCAGGGAAAGTGACTACAGTGGTAGTGGCAGCGATACTGGTGGATAAAGGTGCTGCAGGCCCTTCAGAAACTGCTTCACGGTACCGTGACGGAAGAGGGCTGCCAATGGAGATTGTGGAGGTTGGTATGCCACAATAGCGGCAAGGTAGACCTTCAGTGAAGGGAATGCCAAGCCCTGCTGTCGAAGGTGTAGGAGGAAGTGGAGCACGGTAGGCAGGTTGACAGGTGATACCAGCTCCCGTCGTTCCTGAGCAAAGGCGACGAAGCGTTGCCACTTGCAGTGATAGTTGCGGCGTGTTGACGCCTTCCTGGCCGCGATCAAGATGTTACCAATGGCGGGGTCGTCTAGGGCAATATCCTCCAGGAATGGAGAGCCAGGAGCGGCAGGTCCAGGTGGAGGACGAGCCTGTTGGAGTGCGACAGGAGGTCTGGTGTCGTGGGAAACCGGAGGATCTGACCGCGAGCAGCCTCGAACAGGGGGCCGAACTAGTGCTGCCTCGGCCAGTACAGGGCTACGAGGATGATGTCGGCTCAGTCCGCGAGGATCTTCGATATCACTTGGCCCAGGATGGGGAACGGAGGGAACACATTGAGGAATCCCTCGCTCCACCGGAACTGGAAGGCATCGCCGATGGAATGGCGATCCCGGCCGGCCCTCGAACAGTACCAGCGGCCCTTTGCGTTCTGACCGGTGGCGAAAAGTTGACTGTCGGCTCACCCCACCTATCTCGAATCATCTGGAACTCCTTGGTCAAGAGGGACCACTCGTGGTGGGTAGTGGTGTCCCTGCTGAGGGTGTCCGCTGTGGTGTTCTCCTGCCCAGCCAGGTGAACCACCACCGGATGAATTCGGAGCGAGACGCACCAGTCCCAAACATCGAGGGCAATGTTGAGGAGGGTGGTCGAATGAGTCCCTCCTTGCCTGTTGACGTAGCAGACCGCTGTTGTGTTGTCTGTCAGGATCAACACTGTGCAGCCGGTAATGAGGTGGTGAAGGGCCCTCAGAGATTTCCAGATGGCGAGCAGCTCGAGGGTGTTGATGTGGAGGATGGTCTCGTTGTCAATACACCAGCCCTGGACTCTGAGGTCTCCACATTGAGCTCCCCATCCGAAGAGGGAGGCATCCGTGGTCATGGTGACATGTGGATTCAGCTCTCAAAAGGGCATGCTCGAGAGTAGGTTGCGGTAGGACTGCCATCATGTCAGGGAGCGCCACACCTGTGGGGGCAGTCAAAGGAGACATCTCTGGTTGTCTAGGAGTGGGTTGAAGACTCAGACGAACCTGTGCTGAAGAGGCCACGCCTGGAGTCTGGACAGGTAGGTCATAGCGGTAATTGAGGCCATGAACCCGAGGAGCTGCTGGATTCTCCTCGTCGATACCGTAGGGGTGTTGAAGATGGTGGACGTGGCCCGACAAAGCGTCCATGCATGGTCCATCGGTAAGTAGGCCTCGGCCGATATCGAGTCCAAGGTTGCCCCAATGAAGTTGAGAACTCTCGCGGGCTCGAGATGGGACTTCTTCGGGTTGTCCCGGAGACCGAGGCGGGTCAGAAGGGTAAGTGTCTTGTGAATGTCCGTGAAGAGTTTGCGTCTGCAGGACGCCACCAACAGCCAGTTGTCCAGATAGGGATAGATGGAGACGCCCTTCGTCTGCAGGAACGACACCACGGGGGCCATGCACTTTGTGAAGACCCGTGGCGTGGTCAAGAGGCCGAACGGTAGTACC